>JAMXBB010000001.1:113725714-113970258 GCA_024138015.1 Lumnitzera littorea
TTTTTTTTTTTTTTTTTTGAAGATTTGTTCTAATTTTCTTCTTCTTCTTTTTTTTTTTTCTAATTTTTCAAAATATTTTCTTTTTATTTTCTAAATATTTACTACTTTTCTGAGTTAATTTCATAAATGGTGCTCAAATTTTGCCAAAATTTGTAATATACTAATATATACTTACTAGTAATGTATCCTAAACCATATGGATTTTATGTTATTTGATTATTCACTTTTCTTTATGATACGATTCATTTTATTTATCATGTTATTATTAGCCTTTTAATATGATAAAATGATTCCTTGAATATTTATTCTATCTTATGTCATTAAAGTACATGATTTTAATAATAAAATAATAAAGTGATGAGAATATTATTTTAAATTGTCCCTGATCACTTGTTATATAGAATAATAATGAATTAAGACTATTATGTTAGTTGAATGATAATCATATTTTATTGATTATGGATATGAGATATCAATTCAGTATATAAATACATGTAAGGATATATTGTATTGGATCAACCCCCTGTAAGAGTATTGCATGGATCAATTTGTTAAGTACTACTCATTGTAGTGTTATTTTAGTCCTTTAACCTGATGATATAATGGATTCTTACATAATAATTTCCATGTTTTGACTTAGTTTTTTATCATTTTTAATCGGATGATTATAAGCTTATGATTAGGTATGGAATAAATTATATGGAGGAATATGAGTGATGGTGAAGGAATTTGTCCATCTCATTAATTTGAGAAAGATATTTTTTGGTCCCCTTGAAGAATAAGATTGAGAAAATGCATGGCAGTGCTCAAATGAATTGATAAAAAGTTATTAATATTACTTATCTAAGTCAGTCGAACTCTGGATTCAAGAAATGAATGACTAAATAATATGAGAGTGTTTTAATCTACACATTATGTTTAATCATGAGATATCGTGTGATAAAGAAACTAAATAACCGTTTCATAGGTAGAGTTGGATTATTGACTTTCACTTAATTTGGATAGACATAATATCTTGGTAGAGGCCATTTATGTTTTGTAGGTCCAAAAAGAGTTTTAAGTCTATTGACAACATTATGTGAACTTATAAGGTTGGACACAAAAAAATGAACTAAATGAGCTACGGGAATTATTGAAGTATTTATTATTTTGGAGAAAAAATAATAAATAATTTAATAATGTTAAGATCTTTAATATCTTACAATATCTCTTAGTAGCTTTGAGAAGATATTATTGTTCCTTTATATATAGATAGAGACGGTTATCTATTAAGGTTACACTGACGTTTGTTGTCGATATTAAACCTATAGAAAAAGTTTGTAGACCAAAATAAGGAGAGAAAAACACGAGAGATTGTGAGATTATTCCTACGTGGCAAGAATATAGATTCATGCAAGAGTGTTAGTATGCTCCAGTTTGTTTTGACGAGTTCCTTCATGTATGGATACCAATAGAGGGCATTTGCATCTTGCAATGTTTATAGATCCGTAAATCTATGAAATTTGAAAGGACTAAGATAAGGTAAATTTGCAGTCCTTTCTTGATTTAATTGATATGCATGGATCTCAGGGTGTTTAGGTTAATAAGTCTAAAAAAAAAAAAAGAAAAATGCTATGCAAATCTGTGATTTACAGGCCTAAAACCTAACCTGAAAAGATTAATTTATCAGCTAATTGAATTTTTTTAGTCATTTTTATTATTTGAATTAACTCTGTTAAATTCATTTGTTGATGTAGACATAAGAACGGATCAGGATTTGATCGTTCCAACCCTTTAAGGCTAGAGGATATTGATAGTCATTTGTAAGGAGTTGCATGACCACCAAACTGGGGCCTTAAGGTGGCTAGGATGGTTATTTAAGATGAAGTGGGTCATGGTCCATTTCAAAAAGTGGTTGTTTGACCAATTGTTGACCATGGGTTAATTCATGTTTTGTCTTTATACTTACTCAGCAAATAAACTTAACAAAGTTAGTTTTGATAGAAAAGACAATCACGAAAATTTCAATTAGGTAGCAAATTGATCTCTTTGAAATATAGATAGTATATTATATGTTTTGGTAAAATTTAAATACTATTTTTAATATTAACTCTAATTTTTTAATATTAGTTAATTAAATATATTAAAATTATTGTCCATATCTACAAGAGGAGACATATATGGAACCAACTCATAAAAAAAAGGGGGTCTCACAACTATGTATAATTGTATAGATACATATAACGTGTACTATCTAGTAAATTCTTTCTTACTATTTAGGAGATTTAGATGTTGATTTTTTGAAAAAGTTAAGGTATTAGCAATTTCAAAAGTTAGATATAACTCTTTCCTGTTATTTTTATAAACTAAAAATAAGTTAATATATCTTGAAAGGGCTGAGCTCTCCTTGTTTTGCCCTAAAAGGTGAAAACACAATATCCTCTCGACACCTTTCTAGAGAAAATGGTCAAACCTCTAAAACATGCTAATTCAAAATGACACAAAATGTGCTTCACCTATGTATTATGTTAAGTTTTGTGCTTTAAACTCATATAGGCATATGATTATATATATATATATATATTATTAAATAACATTTGCTATTATAAGATGACGTATTGAAACTTGTCATACTAATAGTTATAGTCAATAAAGGCGATTGACATGACTCTTTGGACATAAGCTCCTTAAGCCTGATCGGATTTGACATGTCTTGTGACTTGAGACTCGCTCTTGTGGGCCTAAGCCTTAGGCCTACATTGATCAAGTCCAGTTAGTCTTGTAACAGTTGGAATGCACAAGATAAGGATCAAATAGTATAAAATAGCCATGTCTAGAATAAGTGCGATATGATGGACCTATGACCCCACTCTCCCATACTTGCGGGAGAAAATCTCTCTCACCGACTGACCTCTAACTACCGGCTTCACTCCACTATAAATACCAGGTCATTATCCAACGGTAAAGATCTCTAGACTTTGCATATCAAGCTTTTAGACGATTCCAAGTTATTTCCTACTTTCAAAAGCTTTACTGGTAACTTAAGCATTGAAGTAGTTACATTGGACAACCCCATAATATCCCCTCATAGTGTACTGTTTTGTAGGCCTTATATGTGCAGAGCCTAAACAACTACTGGTAAGAACTTAGAAATGACATTTGGCACTGTTTATGGGAAGCTGAATTCCTACACTTGAAACCTCAAACATATACCTCGTGAACAATTCCTTCAACATTATGTCCTAACACGACAAGTAGGAGAACCAATAGTTAGTAAACAATCAACTTGGGGGTAATCAACCCCTCTCAATGGCTGTGCTGGAGGAGCACCTAAAGCACATGGAATATTTGGTTAAAGAATATGTTGCGTAAAACAAGCTACTTTGCGCTCGCCTAGAAGAAGTGGAGCAGCACAATGCACAAACTTACCCCTCCCAAAGCTTTGGATGCTCGCATTGGGTAGAACAATATCCAGCAGCTGCAGCAGGATGGTAGGGATCAACAACCTGATCTACCCTTGCATCAGTAACCAACAAGGTCTATAGCCACCTACAATTGAGTTTTGGTTGGCAATGAATAAGAAGTCGACTCGTAGGGAGTGCGGGCTCACTCAACTGCACGACGAGCTCAATTGGCAGACGATGCCGACCTAAACGAGCTCTATGCTATGGTAAGGCGGCTCTTTAAGTAGCAAGGGAGAAAGGTTTCTGACGATGCCGAGCTAGTTGCCAACAATAAGACCCCCTTCACCAAGGGTATCCAAGACAAAGTGTTGCCCCCTAATCATAAACTTTTGTCCCTAAACCAGTACGATGGCATGGGGGATCCTGATGACCATCTTCTCTACTTTTGTACCCTCATGAACCTCCATAGTCATGGGGATATTATAATGTATAAGGCCTTCCCAGGTACCTTGAGGAAGGCAACTTGGACTTGGTTTAACCGCCTCCCCGACTATTCCATAAGCTCCTTGGATGAGTTGGCGTAGAGATTTAATCTCCACTTTAGGGCTATTAAGCCTCCATCCAAGGATACATTGTCCTTGTACTTGTAAGGTAAGGTGAAGAAGAGTCTCTATAAGACTATGTGGCCCAGTTCAATAATGTCGTGGTTAAGATCCCTCAGCTGGATGAAGGAGTCATTGTCCATGTTGCACAGCTCGGCATTCGACTTTCAAGGGATTTCTTTCGATCAATTGCGAACAGTAAGTCGAAGACCTTGGCCGACTTCTTAAACAAAGCTTAGAAATATATCGACCAAGAAGACAACATCATGCTAGATGCGACATTCATCGAGAAGAAAGTAGGGCAAAGAAAAATTGCTCATAAAGGGTCACTTCGGTGGTAAGATGCCGAGCAAACCAGAGGGGGAGAGCTTTGGGAAGAAGAAGTGTTAGGCTAAGCGCGACTCGCTCCCCCCTCTTATTTATACCCAGTATATACTCTTGTATATACCTATTGCCCAAGTTTATTTCAAAGTGAAGCACTAAAATTTACTCTAGAGGTTGCAAAAAATGCGGGGGAACTCTAGTTGTTGGAACTCTGATAAATACTGTCAGTTCCACAAAGACCATGGCCACACCATCAATGAGTGCTTCCAGTTGAAGAGCACCCTCGAATGTACCATTCAACTCGGTTTCTTCAACGAATATGTAGCCTATCAGAGGAACGACAACTGTTTTAATGATAATGGAGATAGGGCACCTTGGAGGCGACAAATCGAGAATGCCTACACTGAGCAAAATAATGACTGTCGTAATGATCATACCCCCAATGGTGTCATTAACGTAATCATAGGGAGGGCACACCTTGGGAGTTGGCTAAGCATTAGCAGCTTGGTTAACGCCCCATCAAAGGTACTGGCTATAAGAGAGAAGAGATAGAAGTTGGACACTTCCATCTCCTTCTCCGATGAAGACCTTAAAGGGGTTAATACAGCTCATGAAGATGCCCTAGTGATAGGGGCGAAGATCTCAAAATTTGAGGTCCTAAAGATTATGGTAAACATTGGCAGCTCCACCAGCATACTCTTCCTCTATATATATGAGAGGATGGGGAAGAAGCTAATAGTGAAAACGAAGCCGTATCACCATAATCTGTTCGACTTCAACGGAAGCACAGTCTGAGCCAAGGGTATCATTATGTTTGATATGGAACTTAGCGGTGACGACTATGTGGCACAACGACCTGTAGAGTTTGTTGTGATTAATTTCCCCTTTTCCCTATAACGCGCTCTTAGAAAGACCAAGCCTTAATGTGCTCGGGGTGATCACATCCTCCCTTTATTTAAAGGCTAAACTCTCGACCCTAATAGGGGTGGGAGTTTGTAGATGTGATCAAAATCTCTTGCGAGGGCTATATGTCAGGGTAGCTAAAGGGGGTGGCATCTTCGCTTAGAAATAGGCCCGCAGGAGAGGCTAGCCAAGAGAGGTAAGCCCGAAGAGAAAACACAAGATGTCTAGATTAAAACCTCACTCGAGTAGACTACTAAAGTTGGGATTGAGACTCCAGTCGAGGTGAAGGACGGAATCATCGCCTTTTTGCAGGTAAACTTGGACAGGTTTTCTTAGTTAGCGTTGGACATGCTCGGAATTTCCCCTGACTTGGCGACCCATAGCTTCAACATCGACACTACAACATAGCCTATCAAACAAAAGAAGAGGCATTTTGCTCTAGAAAGGTAGGCCGTAATCGAGAAGGAAGTGTAGAAGCTGCTTAAGACCAGTTTCGTGAGGGAAGAAAAGTACTCGACATGGCTAGCTAACATGGTATTGGTAAAGAAGTAGAATGGGAAGTAGCAAATGTGCATTGATTACATCGACCTCAATAAAGCCTGCATTAAAGACTGTTTCCCCCTCCTAAGGATTGATCAGCTTGTCAATTCTACATTAGGATACACCTTGCTGAGCTTTTTAGACGCCTTCTTGGTGTATAACCAGATCAAAATGGACCTGAAGGTTGAAGGACTAAGTACATACCTCTTTCGTCATCGATTACGATACGTATTGCTACATCGTGATGTTGTTCAAACTAAAAGACATTAGGGTAATGTACCAACGAATGGTGACGAAACTGTTAAAGCCCCAGATCAGGCATGATATGGAGGCATACGTCAATAACATGATTGTCAGGAGCTAGAAGCTGGTCGATCATGTCAAAGATCTCCAAGAAGCCTTCGACTGAACGTGTACATATGATATGAAACTGTACCCCTAAAAGTGCGTCTTTGGCATTGGATCTGGTAAGTTCTTCGATTTCTAGGCACATAAAGAGGTATTGAGGCTAATCTTGAGAAGATTACTTTTACCAGGGTAATGAAGCCTTCAACCTTGGTTCGAGACATACAAAAGCTCACTAACATGATGGTTGCCTTGAGAAGATTTATTTCGAAGATCATCAACAAATGCCCTGAGTTCTTCAAAATCCTGAAAAACCTAAAGGTTTTTGAATGGACTCTGGAGTGCGCCGTTGCCTTTTAATAGCTTTAAAACTTCCTCGCACACCCACCAGTCCTCTCTAAGCTTATCCATACACCTGGGTAGAAAAATTCACCTTGACTGTTGTTATCATAGTACGGCGGCTAAGGCCTTACTTTCAGGTGTACTAGGTAATCACACTTACGGATTAATCACTACGCACCATGCTATAGAAACTTGATGCGTCTAGATTGATGATGAAGTACATAATGGAATTGAGCGTGTACGAAATTCGGTATTAGCCACAAACGGCCTATAAGGCACAAGTGTTGGCCGACTTTGTAGTAGAATATACAGGAGGGGAGGAAGTACCACTGGGCAATGACAAGCCGGTATGGACTCTCCACGTCAATGGATTATCTACCTTGGGCAGTGGAGGCATAGGCCTCATTCTGATTAGCCTGCATAAGGTCACCATCTGCTACGCCCTTAAGTTCGGATTCAATTTTAACAACAACGAATCCGAATACAAGGCACTCATTGCCAGTCTTAAGCTAGCCAAGGAGATCAGTATCGAACATTTGCGGATATTCACAGACTTTATGCTTATCATCCAATAAGTTCGAGGTGAATACGAGGCTTAGGATGACACTATGACTGGGTACCTTGAAAAAGTGAAGAGACTCCTAGCAGAATTCCCTTCATTGGAAGATCCCCCAACTGGAGAATTTAGCGGTAGATTGGCTATCCAAGCTTGCCTCTACCGGCATATGAAAGCTTGAGGTGAAGGATAGGAAAATCTTCATAGAGTATCTACTGCAAAAAAGTATAACTCTAAACTTAGTAGAAGTTTTGGAACTAACCACAATAGCACTAAAGTCGAGCTAGATAGATCTTATCCGGAGTTACTTGGAGTAGAGTATACTCCCAGAAGATAGGAGGGAGGCAAAGAAATTCCGATATTATGCTACCGACTATACATTGATTGATGGCCTCTTATATTGCAGGGGAGTCAGCTTCCCCTTGCTCTGATGCCTTTAAGAAGGGGAAATGTTACGTATCATGGGAGAGTTGTACGCCGGAGTGTGCATTAATCACATTCAGTCCTAAGCCCTCCATCTCCAGGCGCTACGACTTGAGTATTACTGGCCTATTATGAAGCAGGACTTAAAAGCCGTAGCGTAAAGTTGCCTGCAGTGCCAGAAGTACGTTCTAGTCAGTCATGCGCCTAGCATCGCCCTCCAACCCTCGATGAGCCTATGATCGTTCACGTAATGGGGGATTGATATCCTTGGTGCTTTCTTGAAAGCTTTGGGAGGACGATAGTTCATAATTCTTGCCATCGATTACTTCACGAAGTGGGTGGAGTTGACGCGATGGCTAAGATTATGGAGAGAAGTGTTAAATCTTTCATTAGAAACAACATTCTCTCTTAGTTCACGGTCTCCTATGCTCTCATCATAGACAATGATTAACAGTTTGATAACCCCAAGTTTAGGGAGTTCTATGCCAAGTGCTACATCATCTTGCATTTCACTTCGGTTGTCTACCCCTAATCAATTGGACAAGTAAAGGCAACTAATTGGATTAATTTGGATAGCCTAAAGAAGCATGTGGACCGATCTTAGGGCGCTTAGGTCAACAAACTGCTCAATATCTTGTAGGGATATAGGATCACCTATCGTACTTCTATGAGTGAAACCCCTTTTCGCCTTGCTTTTTGGTCGAAAGTAGTCCTCCCCATCGAACTTAAGCTTCCTAATATCCGGACTTAAAGTTTCGACGCATTGTTATAAGCTAGTATCAACACCATCAAGGAAATTAGAGACCTTGTTGCTGTTCGGGTAATTGCATACTAATATTAGGCTGCCCGGTATTACGATCAGAAGGTCAAACACAAGGAGTTCAAGGTCAGTGACCTAATGTACTAAAAACTAGAAGCTATAGGTTCGTGCGAAGGGTAGGGTAAGTTAGCCCCCAATTGGGAAGACCTGGTTAGAGTTAGAGAAAGATTGGGCAAGTTGGCCCTTAAGGAGTTCAAGCTCATCCCACGTACATAGAACACCGATAATCTTCGGCTTTATTTTGATTCACATTCTGTTATGTAAATTTTTTTCCAAAATGATGAAATAAAAAAAGTTGTTTTATAATTGATTGTCTACTTCTCTTTCACTCCCCTTTTGTTGTTACCATCTGAGCCTTCAAATAGGCATATGGATTATCCATTAGGCAGGTTGGAATGCCATTGACTTGACCTCCCATCGAGTAACCTCGCCAAGGGAAAACACCCCTTATACAGAGGAACTCCCCTCCATCGGGCAGGTCGAAACACCATTGACCTGACCTTCCTTTAGGTAACCTCGACAAGGTGAAACATTCTTTGCATAGAGGAGCTCCCCTTCTATCGGGTAGGTTGGAACGTTACCAACTTAAACCCCCTTAATCTCGACAAGGGTAAACTCTTCTTGTGTAGAAGCATTCGTATGCAAACATATTCAAAGGCAAATAAAAAACAGGTATAAAGAGGATGTTTCAAAAACTCATCTATTCATTGATTAGGGGATTACATATTAAAGGTCGGCATCCCGGCTTGACTTACACATTTTTCAACAAAAAAAAGAGGGGATAAATATTCTATCTCTTTGGATTAGCTAACTTTGGTAACCTAGAAAAGTCTAAGGTTTCGATCTATTTAGAGCACTGTTCCATGGGTGCTTTAGGCAACAAGCCTTGACTTAGTATGTTGCCAAAAGGATATGAATAGGGAGTAGCAAGAGGATCGCCCAAAGATTGATTGCCTTGAGGAACTACTTTGGGGGTGGCCTCTTGCTGGGCTGCTAAGGTAGGAGTAGATGTGGAGGCGCTTTACCTGGCCCCAACAGCAGAGGGAGCACCTACATCATCGAAGGCCACTTGGGCGGCCTCTCTCTTGCACATTAGGGCTTCCCTCTTCTCATTAAAGGTCGGAGAATCTACAAAGTCGAGGAAGCTTAAGTTTAAGTCTAGATAATGGGAGAGAACCTCCTTCCTCATGTAGTACGTACGGAGTCTATGGTTAGATCTTCCAGCTCGTACAACCACTCCTCAGTCTTTCGATAGCTGGCAATCTCCTTTTTAGTAGTGACATCGCTAAGGACCTCTCCATTCTCTATTTTGAAGATGATCTCCTCCATCTCCGAAACCTCCTCTTGTAGCTCCTAGACCTGTTGCTCTAATCTGACTTTCAGATTGGCCAACTCCAGTGGAGTGGCTTTAATACCTTCGCACTCGGTTGCTTTCATTGCCAGTTCGGTCTGCAACTTGGCCATCAATACCTTTAGCTTGGCATTCTCTTTTTTGAGTCGGGCCTAGCTTCTCCCTCCTCATCTAGCCTCTGAGAGACGTAAGCCTTAGTCTTCTGCTCGTCCTCCTGTCAAGCCTTCATGTCGTCGACCTTCCTAGCCATTTTCTCAGCATTTTCCCTCTCCCGCTCTGCATCCTTAAGCTTTACCTGAAGCCTTGTCACTTGTACATAAGAGTGACGTAGGCATTTGTTAGCTTTAGAGAATTTTTTCAAGTACCTATTATTAGAAGTCTCTACATCATGTAAGTACTTCTCGTATTGGCGCAACGCCTCCCTAAAACTTATTACCTCTTTCTAGGTGGCATTAAACTTGTTTAGTTGAAGCAACACCTGGCCATGGTATTGCAAATTGAAAACAAAAGCTACCATTAATGCAATGAAAAGTAAAGCACATTAACATAGGAGCAACAAAAACATACCTGTTCCATCAGCATGCTTAAGTGGCCCGCTATTGCCATATGGTCGTCCTTACCTTCATTAGAGAGTCCCATGAGGATAGCCTAGTCACCAGGGGTGTAAAACCCCATGGAAGCCTGGTAGTTGAGTGTTCGGTATTGTAGCGTCAGATCGTTTGCCCGGACCTCCTCTTCGGCCTTAGGAGCTTTCCCCTAGCTCTCTTCATCTCCATCTTGGGGGCTCCTCTTAAAAACTCTTTATCCTGGGAGGTGTATAACACTTCTTAGAATGAGTCCAACCCTATCCTCATCAACCTAAAATTGTTTGAGACTTTAAAAAATTCATCCCCTATATCATTGACGCTCTGATAAGGATGAGCCATCGACTACTCATTCCATCTCTCGTAGCTTAAAGGTGCCCTAGCCAGGGGCTTTTGCTTCTTAGCTTTAAGCCTTAACTCCTCGACCATCTTAGGAGACTTTCGCTTGTGATTGGCCACTTGAGGAAGGGTGGCCCCTTCAACCATCTCTTCCACCTTTGCCTATGGAGGGGAAAGCATTTAAACATCGGGCCCTTTCGTGTCGGCGCTTTCATTGCTCATGACAATGGGAACGGTAGAGGGGATGAAGGTAATAGTAGGTAGAGCCATACCTAAAGGCTCTACGTCCACGGACTAGTCTCGGATGCCAAGGGAAATCCCTTAAGGAATAGACCTCGGTCGTGCCTTACTAGTCTTTGTAGGCCTTGGCTTTGGCCATATTTCCTTACCCTTTAGCAAGTCTGCCTTGGTTCTCGCCTGGTGGCGGCTCATCAACTTGTCCACAGAGGGATAAGGCATCCTTATGGCTAAATTTTTGTTTGCAAGAAATTCAATTGAAAGTTACAAAAGGAAAAGAAGAAGAAATCAAAAGAAACTACCACTACCATTCATAAAACATCGTTGTGACTAGCACTGCCAAGGAGGCCCTCCCATCCTACAGGGTCTAGACGAAGCACCTCAACACTAGCACAGTAGACAGACGCATGGAACGAACCTGTACCTTTAGCCCATTTCTTCACCATAGTTTTCTTCATGTTGGAGAAGAGCTCGGAGATTGGATACTGGAAATACCTCTCCACAGTCTTTGTAGTATTAATCTCCTACCCGTATCTCAACAACATGAAGGCCAGGATCTCTTGGATGGCCTCAGTGTCACTTGGACTAAGCTTCTTCTCACTTTTTGTTTGGACTAGCCCAATCCACTACGTCTAGAAGTTTACCTCCTTAAGTAGCTCAACTATTACGTATTCATCTTGCCAACCTTTCACTGAATCTCAAGGCCATGAAACAGCTTCTTGCTTAGGCACGGTTGGAGGTAAGGCCACCCCCCAATGCTCTTCCACATGTAGAAGTGACCAAAGAGCTTGGGAGTAGCCCTTACCACTAAGTACTCGTAAAGCGCTTGAAAAGCCTTCAGTACCCTCCACTCATTAGGAAAGACCTACAACGGGTTGCATTAGTGGAAGTTGAAAAACTCTTTCTCAAAGCGACTTGGAGGGAGGTGTTACCCAAACTCTAGGCACTTCTCAAATACAATGATGTGCCTCCTTAGCAGCAGGGCCACTCGTTCATCCTTGCTCGGCAACCTTATCTACTACCTAAGAATCACCTTGACAACAAAGTTGCTTATAATCTGATTGGGGGTAGATTGTTTGCTCTTGCTTACTTGGTCGCTGGGTTCCTTTCTTGTCTTAGGAGCATCTAACAAATCCTTCGGAGGGTAGGGGAGTGTATGCATATACATCCCTGGAAATGGCATTGATGATCCTAGCCTTATCTAGCGCCTCCACGGCCGTCTTGGTAAGTTCGTCCATTTGTGCCAACGATGAGAACTTGTCCTCTTGCGTCTAAAGGGGGTCACTCCTTGTAGAGTCGGAGCCATAGATATGCAGCAATGAAGAGGAATCAGTCTCACCTTTATTGGTCAACATGGCTGTAATACTCGAAGAATGAAGAAGAGCTTGAGAAACTTTTGAAAAAAAGAAAGTTTGAGTGTGATGTGGAAGTAGAATTTGTAAGGGTAGAACAAAAAGATTACAAAAAAGTGGTCTCTTGTTGTGATCTTACTATTTATGAGCAAATCATTTGGGAAGCTGTACAAGCAATTATAGGGATCCATATAAACACGAATCCCTTGGAATGTTGCATAGTAGACACATGAAAAGCATTTTGATTGGACGATCACCTTTAAAAGGTAAAGCGCATGTAGTTACACGTTAGTCTGCTATAACATGACACTTGTCACATCGCATTTAATGCATAGAATACAGGCAAGCAAAGATCATATTTTGAAAAAGTTCCTTTGAGAAGAAGCTTCTTTAGGGCCCATTCGACTTTCACTTGGTTAGCATGATATAGTCGTGTTCGCTTGGCCCATGACGAATATTGCTCAGGCAAATTAGGTCATAGCCTTGATGCATCGGCTTAGTGAGACGTGAAGATGTCTTGCTTTGACACCCTAGTTAGGGCTTAGTCCCACCCAGGTCTTTAGTACTCCGCTTCAGAACAGCTATTGACTGCTTCGGAATAGCTGCTGACCGCTTTGGTCCATCCTACCTCGAACGTTTTCGACCTGAGTATCTACTGCCTTGGATATCTTCACCTTGGCCAGCTTTTAGCTCGGACCTATACTCTCACTACATTGGTACTACAGCTTTAGGTTGGACTCCTTCGAGTTAGATTAGTTACGCCTGAGCAACCAATATATCCTTTCTCCTTGTTTTCACCTTGACGATGAGATTGTAGGGGGAAAGTGTTGATAGGGCTCTTTAGATATAAGCTTCTCAGGCTTGACCGAATTTGATACATCTCGTGGCCTAAGGCTTGTGGCTTAAGGCTCGCCCTTGTGAGCCTAAGCCTTAGGCTTACTTTGATTAAACCTAGTGAGCTCTACAATGGTTGGAATACATAAGATAAGGATCAAATAGTGTGAAACAGTTACGTCTAAAAGAAGTGGAATACATTGGACCCACGACCTTACTTTGCCATATTTACGAGAGAAGATCTCTTCTGCACTTATGGGAAAAGATCTCTCTCACCAACTGATCTTTAATTATCGGCTCTACTTTATTATAAATACTGGGTTACTACTCAACGGTAAAACTCTCTAAATTTTGCACATCAAGTTTGCAGACTATTTAAAGTTATTTCCTATATTTAAAGTTATTTCCTACTTTCAAAAGCCCTATTGATAACTTAAGTCTTGGAGTGATAATTCCGAATAACTACTCGACGTCCCCTCGTAGTGTACTATTTTGCAGGCCCTATATGTGTAGAACCCAAACAACTATCGGCAAAAACTTAGAGATGATAGAGACAAATGGCCATAACATGTGAAATCAAAGAGATACCTAAAATCATAGGTCAAAACTTAAATTAGGTTTTAGAAACCTAAAAGTAATGCGTTAAGCTTCAACGCGTTAGAGGATCAAAAGGATGAAAACAAGCCACAGGTTGAGTCTTACGATTATGAATTTATGACGACGAGAACAGTTACAGCATGTTGGATCTTTCATAAGATTGATTGTGAATAAATATATTTGTTGTCTGAAACGGCTTTCAATTAATTTGCGCTACATGGTTGTTATGCACTTTGTATTTGGTCTAATCCATCCGTTCTGAATCACTTATCAATGTAGTCCTTCTTTTAAATTTTTGTTATGTGAAAAAGTGGAATTCGCTTGTTATTAGAAACAAATCCTAGATACTTATATGCAACTTTTATTTCCAATCTATAATATCACGTTGAGTATGTAGAAGAAGATATGAAATGATGTTGTAATTCTGGTTTTATTACCTTTCTGACGTTTGAAGTGCTTTTAAAAGGTATAATGGTGACGTACTGGAATTGATCTTCGATTTTAAGAGGAATTCAATTTTACCGTTTTGGAGATGAAATTGCAATTTCATTATATACTCATTAATTACATTAATTGAAAATTACATTTTCAACCTTTAACTAATTTATGACATACAATGATTAAGGGGGATTTTTGATAGATACTATTTTATGTACATTTAATTCGATTTTATTTCAAATATGAAAAATGATTTATCATTGAGATCTTTATTTTATTCCATTAAACAAACTAATCCACGTACGAATAAGAATCGATGACGACGTTCAAGAATTAAACAAACCAATCCATTCACAAATAAGAACGCAGCCTATTTGATCTTGAACTCATTAACTGAAGATTTAGTTTTAGCGTTTGATAACGTTAAATTATGTTAAAGCACCTCCACATCACGTAGAAACATGAACCTATTATTGTAGATCGATTGGTGGAAAAATTTGACAGCGCCCTCATGAAGAAAAAGTCGCGTGGATTTGGAGTTTGATTGATTTGGAGACTAATAAGGATGAAAACATCCAGTTCATCAATAACAAACATCCAATTCGTCAATAACAAAGATAAATCACAAAACGTGGTTGTTAAAATAGATTAGCAATAAAGAGAAATTTGCGGATCTAGGCTAATTCATCAATAAGACATAGTCATGTATTCTTTAAGTCACCTCTTTATAAAAAAATATATAAATATAAATAACACGAATCACCTATTTGCAAGTAAAAGCACAAATGAGTCTTTTGTAATTTTTCTTTTCCTAATTAGTATTATGGGTAGAGTGTAAGTGTCACTATTAGTATTTTTGCTCCAGGTATATTTATGCCATTTTTCTTTTACAAATATCCTTTACACCCCTTCACATTCTAAGAAGTGGTTTAAGACCCTAATTGATCATTTTGGGCCATTAAAAAGATAAAATAATATAATTTAAGAAATGAAAAAAAATTAAAAGAAAACAAACCTTAGAAGCTAGCAATGGATGCTCCCACTTCCATACCTAGCCACCCTAAGAGTGCTCCTAATCACCACTTGTGGAGGGTCAAGAGATTCCACTAGGTGGTGGATGATAGGTCCTTATTTTAGGATAATTACACAGCTAGATAATAAATCGGTGATTTACAGTCTATATAAGTAATTTGTGTGATCCATCAATTATAATAGGTGGATATTGACCTTTATTGATGGATTACTATCTACTATTTGTTAATCAACCTAAATAAAAAAAAAAAAAACACTTCAATTTCATTCTTTTTTTCTTATGATAATGGGTTTCACCACCTATTCATTCATTAATTACAATGCTGTCATCCTCAATCCAATGCCTACTAATCACCACTTAAAACCCCCATATAGGTGGTAATAACCAATGGCACTCCACCGTTAGGGTGGCTAGCCATAGAAGGGGCAACCTTTATGATTGCTCCTTAGGATTGCATTTCTGTTTTTCCTTTAAAATTTTCTTTGAGTTATGTGATCTTTTATTTTATTATTCTTCCAGAGCAAAATGGTAGAGTCGGTCTTAGAGCACATATTAAAACATGTGAAGGTTTAAAAACTCTCTTTTCCAAACTTATAGAGGATAAGCACACATTGTATGAAGATATGGAGTTTTTTTTTTTTTTTTTTTTTTTTGCAATTTATCCAAATATATTCATACTTGAGCTTCCGCTACCTTTTTCCCAATGTTGCTCCTATAAATGTAAGTGTGTGTGTGTGCTCCTTTTTTTTTTTTTAAATATGTGTGAAAAGGGTGAGAATGAATCTTCACTTATCCGTCCGTATATGTATATATATAAATTTTATAGGGTTAGAAAAAAGGGATTGAATTTGCTCCGTACATAACATTCATGACAAACGAATTATAAGGCCTTTGATGTTCACATGCCAAGAAGTATTTGTATTCTCCAACAATACTACTCACTTGCAATGTATGCATTTAAAAAAAATAAAAGCAAAAATAGATGTAATCATTTATCAAGTTATATTGAAATTCCAAGTAAAAGCATATGCTTTCATTATAAATAAAAAATAACTTATTTTTTCCTTTTGTAATTTATCCTTCTCAATATTTTTAGAGGTCTTATATGTTATTATCAAATTATACGATGAAATTAAGTTACTTGGACATAAAAGTATCTTATAAGTAGGTGTAGAAAAATATTTTTAAAGTATGGTTTTAAAAGAAGAGTCCAATAATTAATTGTTGATTTAAATATAATAGATAGAGATTTGCATTACAAAAATACAATTGTAAAACAAACTATAGTACTCAAGCGAGACTATACTGTAATTGAACCAGTTATCTTTGTGTACATAGACCAACCAATAAATCTTATGCATCGTTCTCACGTGGGTAGTTGAAAACATACCCCCTGATGGAAATTATTTAATGCAGGATCTCACATTGCCAATTGCCATGAAAACTACTAGGTCCTACCCTTTGCCCAATTCCATGGGGTTTTTCTTTTTCTCTTTCCTGTCCGTTGTCTCTAACAACACTATGTTTCCCTTAAAGAGGTCACCACAGTGAATGATAATGAGTTGTGGAACGTACAGGCCTGGTTTTCAGATAGGGACTGGCCCAATTAATAAGCGCCGATGCCGGTAAGGGAACCACTAAATCCTTCGACTTAACTGGGTAAAGCTATCAAGCAGCCTCGATAAGAGCATTGGTTACTTGTCCTTTCCAGCATTTTAATAATTATAAAAGCTTAACCTATTAGCATTATCAAGTATGAGACTAACTTAGTGGGCTATTTCAAATTTCAATAGAAGAAAACTATTTTTGTGGAAGGAATCAAAATATTGGTTCGTTGTAATTATATCTTTTACAAATTTTTATCGTATGTGAATAAATCATACAAATTTTTAAAATGTGTTTTTACCTTTAATAAATATTGAAAATATGTTCATATATTGAAATCACTGTTGAAACTCTAAAATCATTATTATTTACGGTCTTTCTTTATCACGGTTTTTAGAATTTTAGCAATAATTTGAATGATATAGATCTCTTTCTAAAAGTTAAATCAATTAAAAAAATCCGATAATTAAAATTATAAATTTGACGAGCCTTCAAATTTTGAATTTTGATTCATTTTACTATTTAATAACTCATAATTCGATCTTGATAACTAAATATTTACAACTTGAAAATTTAAAACAGATTTTTTCAAATAATTAAATACTATTTAATGAATGAAAATGGAGGGATTTATAATCCCAATCTAAGTAGTAACGTCTTTTGAGTTCATTCAATTTGAATTAGTATTTCTAAAATAATAATTATTATAATAATTAGGAAGAAAGTTCCACAATAATTATGATGGGATTATAACATATTTTAAAAATTTACTATCCTTTTGCTTTTTGAAGTAAAATGGACCGAGAATAAAGAAACTACACCTTGAGATTAAATATTATAAGGAATAGATTAGAAATTTTTATTATAGTATTTACTTGTATAAATTTTTATTATAGGGAATATTTCTGTTTCAGTATTTAACTCATCCGATCGATTGCTTAAGAATATGACAAAAAAAAAAAAACCAGGATGTCCCTATTTGATTTTTTTTTATATAAAATAATCCAAAGTCATCTAACTTTTATCATTAATTGAGATAAAATTGTTTATTATTTGAACTATTATCAAAGGAACAACTATTTCCGAAAAAAGTCACTAAGAATATAAATTTTTGGACCAATTTTAAGGCAATAGGAAGTATTTAGGAAATAGTTATTACGCTCTATTTTTATTACTTTTAAGTAAATGGGCTTTAGTAATTCTAAAATTTAGTATCTTTATGTTTGGATTTTGGGAAAGAAAAGGGAGAAAAGGAATTGAAGGGGAAATCTCCTATTATTTGGAAAAACATGGAAAAGTGAAAGAAAGAATTTTTTGTGCAAAATTTTTTATGCCCCACAGAAAGTCATTCTCTCCGCTTTGGAGTTATCGAGAGAATTTAGGATGAAAAAGTTATAATTTTATTTAAATGCCACTTTATACGGAACACATATTAAAATTTTAAAAATATTTTGATAATTTAATACGTTTACAAAAAGTATTTTATTAACTCTCTGTCCACGATGCTCTTTTCTATTTTCTTTCAATAATCCAAACATCTATCTATTTTATTTCTTTCCTATTGTCTCCCTCTGATTTCTTTCCTTTACCCCAAACATACAGTGAGTCTTCAACGTCAATCCACCTGTCTTTGCTTATAAGACGCTGACAGAAGATGCGTAAAATTGCAGGTCCACGTAAATATCAACGACCCCACATGGTGTCCCTTATCTAATTAATTTCTCTTACGGCATCACCATTTTGACATCTTTATAGGAAAATGGAGTAAAATTTAATATTTGGAAGCCACCAGAATTATTCGGCCGTTGCTATCTCGACGTATACAGTACATGTAGGATATAGTCACGTCATCTTAGGATATTTACCATGGAGATTTAAAAAATGTTGCACTTCGCATGCATAAACGAGCCTATAAAAGAGGAAATAATAAGAGACTTACGAGTATTATTCGATATGATTATTTCGATATTTAAATTAAGTTTACGTATAAAGAAAGAAAGAATACATAAAGGAAATCTATAAGTTTAAGTGTGTAAAATGTTAAATGATTTACTGTTGCATAATGATTTTATATTTATAAAAGAGTGAAGTTACAATTATAGAGGAGTTAACAGATAGAAACCACTTCCACAAGTATTAGAGGATAGAGCCATAATGTTCGATATGTTTTACAAATATAAAAAGTAATTGTTTTACTTTAGTTATTGGCCTTATTCATATTCTTCTAATTGTTGGTGATCATTCTACTTGGATACGTCGTCTAGATTGAGGTTAGCCATGAAGAAGAAGACCGAGTTTTTAAGAGGTGTACCCTATGGTGTGAGGGTTGTATCAACGGTTAAGACTAAAAAAAAAAAAGAAAAACAAAAATTGATGGCATGGTAATATTGTGGGTTATTTGAAGAATTTAGCTAATCTCACTAACAATAGGTGAACCACATAAAATAGTAAATTTTTTTTTTTTAAAAGTCCAAATGATCAAATTGGTTGTGGATTGATCAAATTCAACAATTTATTTGTGTACTAAACTTTTCAGTTTGAATTCAATAAGATGCGAAGTCTGATTTTGCAATAAAAGAATTGATTAAGCTGATTGGAAGAGAAGCAAGAAATCTTTCTTGCTTTCTTTTTTTCCCCTTTGGCGGATAATAAGAAAGGAGGTTGGCGTGAGTTGATTGTGGTAGGAGAAAACTGCAACAAAACTTTTAAAGTTATATCAGAGAGTAACGTTTTTCAATTTTAGAAATGAAGTCGGAAACTTTGAAATCTCGTACAAACATATCCTATATGGTCATGTACCACTAAATAATTATCTTAATATTTTCCTAACAACGTAGCCTACATGGCGACATTAATTATTTTAAAATTGTAAAACAGCTAAAAATTAAGGGGAGCGTTGGTGGCTAGTTGATCGGTAGGTGGTATCATTAGCCACCCTTAGGGTTAGGTTGCACTATCTACTTTATGGGGTAGTCGGTATTGCCACCCCTCGAAGGAGACCATAAATCTTCTAAAATTGAAGTGGATTAGAGCTAATAATAAGCATGGTGAGTGATGTATATATGTAGGTGGATAGGCTATTATGGTGGTAGCCCACCAAAGAAGGTTAATTTCTTTCTACTTAGCAATTTTTTTAGAAATTTTTTTCTTTTATTTTTTAATTAATGTTAGGTCAAACAATTTATTTGACCCAATATGGGAAATTATTTGTTCTTAAATCATACGATGGTGGCCATTGTCATATTACCCTGGATAGGTTGCAACCACCTTTGAGTGTATGGCATTGCTACCCACCTATAAACATAGGGGCATTAATTAATGTCTTAAGAGTGTTAATTGAGAAAGCTTATAATTTTTTTTAAACTTAATAGTAAAAGGGCTCAAGGGTTTCGGAGGCTCTTCGTGAAATTAGATGTAGGCAGAATTTGGAGCTAGCCTCGAACTAGGCCAAAACCAACTAGATTATAGTTCTAAAATCTTAGAATTGGCATCGAATTGGGTAGGCCGATTCCGTAGAATTGGTGATTCAGGCTTTGTGATGCTCGATTCAATAATGTTCAACAAACTTATAAGCCTAATCGAACTCATGTCGAGTTTGAATATTAATTAAGTTCGAGTTTATCCATTTGAGCCACGTTCAAATATTTTGACTAGACTCATTTATGACCCCAGTCAAAACCATTGAGTTGAGTGGATCCAGCATGCCAAATCAGTGAATTCCTTAGGCGAGTTTGAATCGTAAGGTCGGTTCCGTAGTGGTTTACGGAATTGACTATCGAGGGCGGGTTACATATTCGACTTGCTCCATGCCTAGGTTTACATAAAGACGCTGAAGGGCAAGAGGAGGAGCCAAGAATAAGCAGATGCTAAGTCCTAATATATGTAGATTAGATATATCTTCACGTATAAGAAAATGAAGTTCATATATGATACACCATACAACTATTTTGGATACCATTGCCAATATTTTATGTACTAAAAAATATATGGGAAGTAAACATAATTTTTAAATGCAGCCTGTTGTATTTGCCTATACTTAAAATAAAAAAAGGGAAAATGCAAAACATATGTTTGTTCAATAGTTTAATATGCACATTAGCAATGCATCATCGTTTGGGTGAAATGTTTCTTTCTATAAATAGGTCCATTGCATTGTAGACTGAATTTTGTTTATAACTTTACACAGTACAATAGCCAATTAGTGCATATGCATTATGATAGTCATTTTTTACTATTAAGACAATAAAGTAAGTCAGGTTATATATCTATCTATATATATGTATTATAAATATTTAATATTGGGCCGGATTTGAAGAGAGTTAGGATATCCCATAATTGTTTATGATTTTTCAAAATTTTAATTGATAAAGACAATATTTGGTCCATAAGTGATGTATCTCAATTTCATCCCCTTAATTATTTAAAGAAGTTTCATTTAATAGCTCGAATGGAGATTAACAGAAACGCTTTTAAACAAATCATACAATATTACTATTTTAAAAAAAAAAGGGAAAAAATTTCAATTTCAATTGGTTCTATTGATTTTGCAAACTGGAGATCATTCGAATTAATATGTAATAAGGCGGATCCATCTGGTTGGGTTTTATCTATCCCGACTGGAAGTGTCTATTCTTATTTAACCCCAGCAATGACGTGTGTGCATGGTACCCTCCGGACATTTATTTACTAGAGTCAAACGAATATATATATGCACATATGGGTATGTAGGTACGACCTGCACGAGAAAGAAAGTTAACCTCCTATGCTTTCGTGCACTCGGTACGTCCAAACAAATTTCAGCTCGTCCACCTACAGATCTGTGCAATTAAATGGTATCTTGATTTTGGCAAATATCGAATACAAGCACATGCTTTTGTTGAGGTCAGAACCCAGTTTCTTAAAATTGCAGAAAATGCTATCCAAGATTGATTTTAAAAATAATATTAAAGAAAAAAAAAAAAACAGAGTAAAATGTACTTAACGAAGACTGCCTCGGTTCAATTAAAACGCAATGAGGGCTTGGAATACGCATAAAGACTTTTGTTAGTCATAAAGTTTCAGTAGATATAGCACTTGGTATAATAATAATAATATCATTATTATTATTATATGGACTACGCTTATTATTGACTGATTATCCTTAATTCAGTTGCCGTAAATTAGTTTTCTTGATAGAATATGTTTAATTCCTTATTCGTGATATATGTTCATTTCCTCATAATATATATTTTATTAGAGGAAAAAGGAAAGAAAAAAAAAAAAAAAAAGAGGACTGAATTCAACGTATTTATGTTTCCCATATTGTACATATAGACAAACATGATATATCCATGTTTTCCATGTGGCACATATAGACCATATTTTAAAAAAAAAGAAGAAAAATATTTCACATTTTATTATATTACTAATAAAAATCACTTCTCCCAAAATTCCAAATGTTGAAAGTTATCGTACGATTTTAATATCAGGCAAATGTGTACTCGAAGACATTTAAGAGATTCCAACTATGTATTGAAAACTCTTAGGACAACATCATGATCTCAGGAACCACTGTATCCATGATAAGACCAAAACCTTATAAAATTCTTCAAAAAGCGAAAGTGATTTCACCTTTTCAATCACGCGCTATTATCTTCCGTTAAATTACTAAAAAGCCCATATTAACGTTACAAAAAAGTGAACTAAAAGGGCACTTTTCCAAAAAGTTAAAAGAGTATAAAACACACAATCTAATGATTTGATCCTGTAAAGCAGCTATCGTTTAATGATTTAACGGTGGTTCACCAAATTGCTTTCACACATATCCCACAAATTTACGAAGAACGGATTTATCTAATTCATTCAGCTTATAACATCTAAAATTTTTCTTCAAAATCATACTTATAATATATTTACAAAAGATATAAGAGCTGATGTCAAAAAATTTAGCTCAAAAGGTACTTGTAGTGATATACATTATATCTCGAAAATTGCATAATTTATATATAAATTGGGTCCTTGTCATAAGTGGTTGTGTGACCTATTGGTACAAACACCGCAAATTCTCTCTCTTTTTTTTTTTTAAGTTGTTAAATAAGCAAAAGGCTCTTAATAAATAATTAAAAGAACAAAAAGGCACAATATTTACACCCTTCAGCACGTTATTTCCCAAATTCCCATCCAAATCTACGAAACTCAAGCCTCCTAAATCTTATAAGAAAAGAAAAGAAAAGAAGAAGGGGGTAATACATTATAATTTTTTCACAGCCTAAATCATATTCTCCAGATGTTCCCTAAAGACCTCCAACATACTAGAAAATGTCACAATCCCAACCAAACTACAATCATCCTCGACAACCCAAACATAATTCACACGGTATGCAATTGCCTGGATCATCACAGCCACAAGTGAGCTCTTGGGATGGCAGACAATGGCCTCTGACCTCCTCACCAGCCTTGCTGAATAGCTGCTAGACCTGTTGTAGGACTTCCCGGTTGACCTTGCCAATGTTGTCTTAGGAGACATCATAGACTCTTCATCCGATGAAGAATTCAAACTAGATGACGACAATTGTGAACAGAGACTACCCTCACTCGAAATCGAATCATCTAGGGAAAGTTCCTCCAATGTTTTCTCCATCTTTCTTTCCTTCAGTTTGTTCCTAACCATCCTAACAAGGTCCTCAGGAGGTCCACCGCAGTCGATGTATGCCATCAGGTCACCGGCTGAGAGGGTTGCAACCGCGGCTGCCACGGTTTCGTCGCAGCATGCTAAGGTGAATGGCGATATCTCTCCGATTAAGATGCCTTCTCCGTCGACCACTGCCACCGAGGTTTGCTCGGTTAGGGATTGGGAGATGGCATTGAGGGCTGATGAGGCCGGCGAGTGGTAGTCGACCGATAGGATTTTCTCTGTGTTTACGAGGCCTAATGAGTCGATCGAGTGAGTGGGGATTGGGGAGAATATGGCAATTGAATTTAGGAGGAATCGGATTACATCTTCTTGGGTTAGCCAACAGAATTCCTGGCCATTGTGGAGGGTGATAGTGGGATCATCAGGAGGCTTGTTTTGGTTCTGTTTTCTTTTTGGATACCTTGTTTGGATTGGTACTACCAAGTTTTGTGCTCCTTGTAGGATTAGATCAATTGCATCCAACAAGCTGAAATCAAAGGAAAAATAAACACAACTTTAGCACAATCAATCATTAATCTTGAAGACTAGGCTTTTTCAAATCTTGAGATTTCGCATCGAACCATAATAATAATACCCTGTGGTTTGCAGCAGAAACTGCATTATACATTCGAATGGAATCGAGTTTCTTTATTTTTTTTACGGAAAAATAAGATAGATTTCACATCTTGATGGGTTTTTCTTTTTTATATATATATATATTTGAAATTTATTTACAAGACTTAATTTTGTAATTTGATGGCCATGGGAAAAAAAAAAAAAAAAACAGAGCTACCGAAACTTACAAAATCTGCAGCTATAAGTTTCAATTAATGGGGTGAAAAACGGATCTTTCTTTATTATTATATTAAAGAAAATAACAGAGATAATTAACATGTAGCCATTTAATGTCGAATTTAACTAAAAAAAAAAAAGAAAAAAAAAAAACTTCTCAATCATCGGCTGCATATTTCCAGCAAACAACCAGAAATTCCTAGAAGGATTTTAGTAAATCCACTTTGAAAGCTAGGAAATTTTAATATGCATGGAAAAATCATAAACAAATTCACCCTCATGACCTATAAAAACAAACAACACAAGCAAGGAAAAGCGAAAGATTAGTTGATCGGACCGTAAATTAACCTATTAAATATACGTTACCTATAAGATGGCTCGACATGCCTCACGAGACCGGGAATCTTGTTTAGCATTTCAGAGACAGGTTTGTTCAATGCATCAGAAGGTGACATCAAATTGTCTTCTTTACATAGGAAGCAAATCACATCCACCATGCAAATTTTCCCAACACAAACACATGAAGATTTCGTCACTTCTCCATCTTCTTCTTCATGACAAGAGTTAGTAGTCTTATGATTATTTTTATGATCACAATTCCAGACACTGAGAAAATTGTCCTCAGAGTTTCTTAAAGCAAACAAAGCATCCTCAATTGTAGCAGTGATGGGAAGAGACCTCAAGGCTGGTTTGCCTAGACAAAGGTCGGCTACCTTGTGAGAAATCAACCTAGGTGCCATGCAAATGGTACTAGGAAATGTTAATAGTGTGAAGAGTGAGAAGATGGGTCTTGGTTGGGATGGTGATGGTAGTGGTGGTGGTGGGGTTTGATGAAGATGGAGAAAGGGTGATGGAGAGTTATTAGACAGAGTTAATGGGGTTTAGTGGATGTATTTATAGGAATAAGAACAAAAGACTGTACCATTCACATGAAATGAAACGGGAGGGACATCTGTTTGCAAATTGTGAAGGGTACGGTCCAAAAGAAAGCAAGACGCGTGAGTGTGAGGCCATATGGCCATGGGAGCCACATTTTTAAATTTATCCTTTAAGATGATGAAAGAGGGTAACAACTATGTGGTTTTGCTTTTCGCGCCCCCACTTTTTACTTCTACTTTTATTCCCTCAAATTTGTAAAAACGTTTAGTTAAAAAAAAGAAGGTTGTATAGTACTAATATGTTATATGTTTAAGTGTGTGATGATGATATATCAATGATATTTAAATATATAATAATAATATATAAATAAATTAAGTATTTTTTCTCAAAATAAAAATACATTAAGAAATTGATTAGGTATGAAAAAAAAATCATTATTTAGTTTTTAGTAAATATCTCTAAATATATGCACCCTATATATGTATTCTATTTTTTAAAAACAATTTTATATATGTCTTGAAACTATCTCATATCTATATTATCTATTATATATATATATATATATAATTAAATCGAATTTGACTCCAACTCTCTTAAATTAATGATCAATCTATATGGTTATCTATTTGTTCTACACGCACAGTTTATTTACCTTTTAATTAACTCGTTTTCATAAAATATAAGAAATAGAAAAAGGCAAATATGACTCCATGCTCTCTAATATATAGTTTTGATATAATCTTTAAAAACATCATTTATCTTTCTATTTATCTTTCTCTTTTACTCTTATGTTCTCTCTCTTTGCATTATTTACTTTATTTAATAGCCTTCTAAGCATATCTACTTCTATATTAAGCAAATAAACTTTATTCGGTTTCATATATTGAGTATATAGTTTTTGATACAATTTTTTATATTTAATTTATCTTTCTATCTCTCTTCCTACATTTTCTTTTTCTTTCTGTATTATTTAATCCATGTATAGGTGAACTTTCAAAAATATCTTTTATTTTATGCCATGTTACTACATTATCTATGTTGTTATCTATTATCATCCATGATATCAAGTCAATATTTTTTCAACCTTTCTTCTCTATTATTTAGTTTCTATATAATTTTTTAAACCTGATTTGTCTTTCTCTCTTTCCCCACATTCTCTCTCTCTCTATATATATATTATTTATTCTCTATATTATTTTATGTATTATCTATTTCTATTGTTTTTAAACTCGCTACTTTCCTTCTTAAACTTATGGTTTCTTTTTTCTTTTTGCTCTGTTTCATGTATATTTTCTCTCGTAATTAAAATTTTCCCATCTCTCTACAATTAAACTATAAATATACATTAATATACTCTATATAGCCAAACTATAAAAATAGTATACATTAATATAATAATGATACTAAAAAATGATTATTATATTTATCTATGCATTAATCCAACTCATCTTTTGGTTGCATTATTTTATTAAAAATATGTACTCCACCACTATTCATGAATAGCATTAATAGTTATTCCTCAACGTGACAACTCACGCATGCATTTGCTTGTCCCAATTCAAAACCATAAAGTTAGGAGCACAATATCCTTTCTAATGCTAGAAAAGAAATCATTCATCACAGATGAATTAGAAAGCAAAAGGCAAGTAATTTTCTTTTTTTTTTTTTTTTAATCTTAGTGATTATTTCCTATTTGTCTCATTTCAGTTCATTACTATAGGTACGTTAAGGAAATAGGATTTCAGCTAGAGATAAGTTTAATACAATAGACTGGCTTGAAAAATGTTTACTTTTCCTCTAGTCATGTCACAATTGGTTCATGTGCAATAAATTTTATTTGCAAGAATTTGATGAATTTTTTGTTTTTCTGTAATCATTTCATAATTGGTTCCATGAATAGCAAAATTTATTTGCAAGTACGGTAAAAGAAAAAAAAAAGAAAGAAAAAAAAAGAAAAATTATTTGTGAGATTTTGATGTAGTATTATCTCTTAAGAGAGTTTGTTACTCACGGTATTCATGTTGTCAACCGACTCATTATAAGCAACACAAATTGTGAAAATATGTAAGAATGCAAAGACTCATTTTACTATATTCATTTACTCTTATTTATTTATTTTTACTTCAGTTAATCCATTATCCCTTTTCTTGTAACATTATCGATTCTTTTTTTAAGGGTGTTGAGGATAATACTCTTTCACCTTTTTCATACTTAGCTATCATTTGTTCCCCCAATTTTAAGATTTTATTTGTTGTTTTTGTTTGTAATATTTACTGATTTTTATTTTTCTAATTTAATGAATATTATGAATCTCTTTTATAAAAAAATATTTTAAAAAGTTCAAGATAGGTTTTTATGGTTTAGGATTTTTATACATATTATTTTTTAATTAAATGAATGTTTATTGATTTTATTTTTGCAGTTTAGGTACTTTATACTGATTCCATTTCATTGAAAAATTTAACGGCAATTTTTTAAAAATATTTGTAATTATCATAGAATTTCTATTTCATGTTTTCATGATTCATTTTTCCAGCTTTTCGAGATAAAAACTTTACTTATAAATCTTCGACCAATCATCATTCCTTTTGATTTCCATACTACCATATACTTTCAATTGGGATTTTCACATTCCTTTTTTTTTTTTGGCAAATTTTCACGACATTGTATTGATTTATAAATGTTGAACAACTTAGATTTTCTTTTTCGGTAATAGAAATATATTATTAATAACCAAACCATATAGTATGAAGAATATCTCACTAAATAAGTATTAACAAACCATTCAATTATACGGTAATAAATCAAGCAATCAACTATTCAACTATTATGTTTCATAATCTTTTACACAATACACAATCAATATTCAGACACATGCATTACCCACACCCCTATGCATTAAGTTATTAATATTTACTTTAAGTGTACTAATTATAAGTGCAAAACAAATATAAAATCGTCAGGAATACTTACTTAGTCATTGAGTTTATTGACGGTCGTAATAGTCCACTGGGTAAGTTAGTATCTGTATCGAGATTACTCGACATTTAGGGAATAGAAAAGGTAATGAGTATTTAAGTGAAATAACTAAGCTATTCATATATTTGATACTAACTATGTAAATTAGATATCCATTCTTATGAAATGCTCGGTTCGAGGTTTTTCATTAATCGCATATAACTTTTTCGGTTTAACTTTGATTTTTATGAACTTATAGTCTATTTTGATTTTTTTTTTAACATACTTTCTCGTAGCGAGGTCTGTTTTGGATGTTATAATCTACAATTTGACTGTGATATAAAAACATCATAAAGTTTATTATTTTGACTTAAAAAGTTATGAAGGATCAAATTAGGCTTTTCTTAGTACAATTACAATTTAGTGATTATTTAGATCGTATACTTGATAATTTTCTTATTTTGGATATATTTTACTATAATTACTTTTTTTTTACCTATTTTTTTGAATTTTTCTACTTTATTATTTTTCTAATTAATTAATTGTTATTATTAATTATGAAAATTACTTAATTATATATATAAGAGATGACATGATAGCACTTAAGAGTACCATGTGTCACACTTGTACATTTTTCATAATTTTCTATTATTTTCTTGTATTTTATTGTATAAGTATATATAAATACTTATTATTATATTTCATTAGATTTTCTAATTTACTTAAGTATTATCCTTTTTCCTAATTTACGATACTCTTAATTATTTATATATATTTATTAAATTAATATTATAGTATATGGTATATATACTATTTAAATAAACTTGTATTTCTACGTATATATTATTATTCATATATGTATATTTATACATATACTATACTTTATATAATAAATTATTCTAACTTTACTTATATATTATGTTCAAGTATAATATACACTTATTTATACTTTATATATTTATGTACCTATACGGTTATATTATATATATATATATATATATATGAAAATACAAAACACACTTAATAATACAATACATACATATCACGTCCAGCCCCTTGTATACATATATTATACAAAAATTTTATAAATAAAAAATAATAAGTATATATATAAATACATATTCCTATTATATACGTGTACATATGTATAATAAAAATTAAAATACTATATATATATTCCTACACATATTCATGCTTACCCACATATATATATATATATATATACAGAAAATATGAAGTATATAAATAAAGGAAATACAAAATATATACATATGTACATATATACGAAAATACATAGTACATATATATATCATATACTAAAATAAATACTATTGTACATACACATATATACCCATTTATACATACATGTGATATTCAAGAAAATGCTATATACATATACACATATATAAATATTCACGCGTACATACGTACACATAAGAAAATACATAGTTTATATATATTATATACACATACATGTACATACTTTATACTATATACAATATACATATATATATATGTAATAAATAAATAAAATACCTAATATACATGTACATACTATAGGGTATATATATATATATGTACAAAAATTAATAAATACTTACCTAACTACTTTAGTAATTTGAATAATACAAACCCCTTAGTTTCTTCTCTACTTCCTCTTCTTTTTCCTTTTTTTTTTTCTTAGGTTTTGTATGTAGGCTTTTAACTTTGTTTTGGTTTTCATTTTTCTTTGTTTTTTTTTTTTTCTAGTTTTGGTTGCTTCCGGAATCCAACATAATCAAGAAGGCAGGAGAAATAAGAAACAAAATGAACTAAACAATTTATAAAGTAATAGCCAGTCCTTGTAATAATGAAGATATGATAACATAATCATTATCTTTGGATTGTTTTTTCTAATTAGAACACTTGGAGGTTGAAAATCAAAATAAAGAAAATGTGGGTTGTTAGATTATACATGTAGTAAGGAAAAAAATTTAGGAAGAAGAAAAAGAAAAGAAAAAGAAAGAAAAAGGAAGAAGAAAAAAATAAAATAAAAATAATTATAAGTAATTTTTCCAAACATAGAAATCATAAAAATAATATTTATAAATTAATTTTGGGATTTTATGAAAATTTATGAATTTAATTGATACCTGTTACGTTGATAATTTTTATAAGTTATTTCAAAGTCTTTGTTAAGGTTTATACGCGATTACTCGATTTAGTCGATAATTGTGATAGATTATGATTATATTACTATTAAGTGATATTTATTCCTTTTATAAGCTTAAAATTGTAATTTTAGGATTTTAGTCAAGTTCAGGTTCGATTTCGAGTTCAAGTATTTGCACGTATATCGGTTTTAGGATTTTTGTATACGATTTAGGTTTCAACCAATTTTCTAAGGTTTTTATTATTTATAATATATTTAAATTTATAACTTAATAAAAATTTATCTTATTTGGCCTTATCGACTTCCAAAGTTATTTACAGTATTCAAACTTAATCCTATATTTAAATGGCTAAATTTGCGGAGTTTACAAAACCAAATCTGAAAGTAATTTAAGCAAAAGAATAAATATACAAAATCATCCTGGTTGACTAGTATCACTACCAAACCTCCAAACCAACACAATACTTTGGTTTTTGCTAGAGTTAGCAACAATTAAGTAAAAAATAACCATAAGGAAAAAAGAAGAAAAGATATTGTTGGTTTGAGGCTTTCCTTAGTGAGAATTTTCGCCATCTAGTTTGCATCATGAGCAATCTAGAAAAAATGAATATTTGTATTAATAAAATACATTGTCTAGCTATAGTTGAAATTGATTCATTGTTAAGACGTCCTTGTTTGACAAGATCAATGGCAAGAGAGCTATCTGACTCAATGATTAACTTATGCCATTGCTTTTCTTCTACCAACTGAAGAGCATGTACAATAGCCCATAGCTCAGCTTCTGTTGGGGTTACTCTAATTAGATTTTTTGATAAACCACTTAGAATTTTCCCCTCATTGTCTCATCCAATAACAACTTTAAAACTCCTTCACTCTACTGTTGCATCACAATTAATTTTTATCTAACCTATAGGTGGTTTGCTCCAGACTCCCATGACTACTTTCTTTTTCCTCTTATTAATTGTCCACCATTCATATGCTTCTTTTTATACTAAGCCTATTTAGCTCTGACTATCATCTCTCGACTTGAAAAGATGATCATTCCTTTCTTGCCAAATTCCCCAAAGAGAGAATAGAAATAGTGTCGCTCGTAAGTAAGCTTCATTACTCTATGGAGACCTTCTTGACATGTGCATTACGTTAGATCTAATCAATGAAGCATTCATGTTGGTTATTATTTGGGAGGTCACTTTAACTTAGCTATCTCCAAATCTGTCTAATCATAAGGCATCCCAAAAATAAATGTTGCTGATTTTCCACACCCCTCTATAAAACAAACAAGTTTGGTCAACCAAGGTCCCTATTTTGGCCAAATTCTCTTTTGTTGGTGGTTCATTCTTTGTGATATACCATAGAAGATGTTGTATGCCATATGTAGTCCCATTTCCATTCTCCCTATTGGTTCTCTTCATCTTAATACACAATCCAATAAATAGTTTTACATTGGACTTTGCCATTTACATCATGTAGCCATATCACCTCATCATCGGCATCCTACGGATCATATATTTGAAGATGTAGATCAAAAGTACCCAGTTTTGCTTCTATCATCTCGTCAATAGGGTATCTAATTTTCTCTTCATCCCACTCTTCGGTTATCTTTCGTGCTCCCTTTTATGAGGGCTAACAAGCTAATGATGTACTCACTTGCTCTTCTACTATAGGTCTAACCATACATTTGTTGACCTCATTTTCCATGGAGATAAAATCATCTTCTTCTCAGGCCAATCCATTTGTTGATTGTGGAATCTATAATCGTCCAAGTCATACTTATTTTGGATTCCTCCATTTCTCCAATGGTATTTGGCTTTCATTTGGGTAGTTTACAGTAAGTTCTTCTTATGAACATTCCAAACTGTTTTAACAAAATTTGCTTTTTTCCTTCGCTATAGATCAAGGAGCCTAAGACCTCTAGTTGTTTATGTAGGTACCTAACAACTTATTTGATGAAGGAAATTAGATTTGACTAGCATATTTTATATTTTTTTGGGAAAAATTTGTTTATTTTAGCAAATATATTTATAATGTATTATTACAATTGTACATTTCTTTTCTTTACATGTCTTTTCATACCATTTACGTACATTTTTTTTTTCATTAATCATCGTCATATGCATAATATGATTCTCTAATTGTTTTAAGAAAAATTACAAATAACCCTCCTAAATTTTGATTTATATATAGATTCCTCTCTAAACTTTGATAAATTTATAGTATAATGATGTTTCGTTTCTAGTTAAAAGAAGTTATATTATGGTCAAAGTTTACGGGGTTTTAAGATGCACTTTTATAAGATTAAGAGTTGTTTTTGCGTCAATGTCAAAGTTTTGGGGAGCCATTTCAATGTATGGAGGTTATTTACTAATATATCAAATTTTAAGGGTGTAATTTTTCAACATTTGAAAATTTAAGGGGGGGTAAATTTGCACCTATATCAAAGTTTATGAGATTATTTACATTTTTCGTATTTGTTTTTTGTTTTAAATTTAATAATAGTATTTTATTTAAATTTTCCGTACGTGTCACGGGTGTGCATTTGTTATTATATTTGTTGTTTGCAAATATGTTTTTAAATTTTTGGTTAAGTGAAGATGGATCTCATAATTTTTCCAAATGTAATCTTACTTTCTTATAAATTTTGAAAATATATTAACTCAACGTCGTTATTAGATCTCTAAAGTTTTTGCTAAAGGAGCATAAAATTAACTTAATTTAGGCTTTAGTAATGGTATAGGGATTTTCTATTAAATTCTGATTTCTTTTTAATTGGTCAAGTTTATCCTTTTAAGTTTTTGTTTTGTTAAAATATTGGCTATGACAATACAATTATTGGAAAAGAAGTGAATTGAATCTAATCATCCCATTGATAGATTGATGTTCATGCAATAAGGTATAAGGGTCTTATATCATTATATCATTTGTTTAAGTTTACTCGTAGACATATAAATATGTATTTATTTGTTCATTTAATTTTTCTATTGAAAGCTTAAGTACTTCATTTTTTTTCTTTTGCTAATTGGAAAATGAATACATGTAATTCCTCAAATTTTATCCACATGTACAATATCCATATGCATATATGTTGGATAATACTATATATGTGTGTGTGTGTATATATATATATGTAGGTAAATTACAATACACCCATTTGTTTATTTAATGTGTGTTTAACTTCTCTATTTTTGAAATTGAGTACCTAAAGCTATATATCTATTGAAAAAAAGTGTTTTTAGACTATGTTTTATTATTTTGTCCTTAGAAAAAATAATAAAATTAAAAAAAATCAAGGATAAATAATTATGTAAGAGTTCAAATGCACTTTAGAAACTTGAGAATATAAGTGCTCAATTTCAAAAGTAAGAGAGTTAAGCACTCACAAAGTAAATATAATGATGCATATTGCAATTTAACCTGTATATAATGAGTGTGATCCACATGTGCATAATTCAACTTGTAGCCCAAACATGTTAATACTTAATACTACATTTTTCATTCCCTTTTATTACACTATAATATGTTGTTTTTACTAATTTGCATAAATTACAAATATAGCCTCTCATGGTTATTTTATTTGTGCATAAATTCCTACATTTGAAACTAAGTATTTGCAATCTAAAATCCTTGAAAAAGTTGCATTTAAATTCATATATAACCAAAATATCTATATCTATACTCTGATTTTCTTTTTACATCTTAAGTATGTTTATCGTTTTATCTAAGGTTAATATAGTAAGAGGTTTAAAAGTACATTTTTTAAAACGTTCAATCTTAAAGATAAAAAATTCAAGTCAAGTGAAAATATTATAGAAATTTATAATATTGATTATTTATTTTTGATACTTGTACAAATAGCTAAGATAGTTAAGTCGGTTAGTTATTAATTTATTACTGTTGTAGAAATAACTCATAGTTCTTTTGTTAGCAACTTTGTATATATAAGAATACATCGTTAAGTTTAGCTTTGTACACTTTGATAATGAAAACCTTTTTTTTTTTTTTTTTGTTGGAGAATAACTTTTCTCATGGTATCAGAACAAACTTTAGGTATTGATTTCTCAATCAAAATTCATTGATTTGCTTTTATGTTCTTTAAGTTTGTATGTATCTTACTAGGAATCATAATAACAATTTGAATGAATTGGCTATTTCTTATCCTTAATTTCTTTTGAGATCTAATAGTTTGGATATGTTAATAGAAAATTTAGTTTTTAATAGTAATAATTACCTTTTTTGAAGTAAATAGTTCAAAATGGCTTTAGAGGCTAAGCTAAAATTAGAGTTATGGATGGGACTATAGAAAAACTCACAAAAAAATCACTAAATCTAGTTACGTAGGTTAGATGCAATTACATGGTGCATCGTTGGATATTGAATTCTATGTTCAATGAATTATTGCAAAATCTTTTGTACACTTAATCAACTCAAGAGTTGTTGAAGGAAATTGGAGAATCATATGGAGTTGTGAATAGATCTCTTGTTTTCTGTTTGCAACATGAAATAAATAATTTGAGACAAAATAATCTAGTTGTTGGCGTGTATTTTAATAAATTTAAGTGGATTAGAATGAGTTACATGAATTACACACTTACTCGTCTTGTGATTGTGGAAGGATGGCATACTTTACTTGTGCTTTAATGGAGAGAGTCCCGGAATATGAATATAAAAAACTAATTAATCTTAAACACAATTAATTCAGTTTTTTATGGGGTTAAATGAAGCTTACAAAGGGTTAAAAATAAGATATTGTTTGTGGAGCCTTTGCCATATGTTAATAGGGATTTTTACTTGGTACAACAAATTGAAAAGCAAAGGCAAATAATTAGTGTTCTAAATATAGACATGGAAATGATAACTTTTCATTCAACAAAGATATATAGTAATAGAATGAGTTTGAATAGAAAGAAAAATAAGAGGAGACTCTTTTAGAAACATTGTAGAGTTAAGGGTTACACCGTTGAAAGTTGTTTTCAAATAATAGGCTATTTTGATTAGTATAAGCGTAAGAAGGTTAAAAAGGCAAACATCTTGCATTTGTTTCATTTTATAGAAATGATCAAATGCAATCAATGCTGGAAACCCCATTTAATGAAGATATTTAGTTAGTTACATGGTAAGCAAGCAAGAGTTTTAGATCAAATACAATTAACAAACATTTAATCCAGAATATTTGCTAAGAGATGTTAAAGATAATGAAAAGTAATGGGGATGATATAGCAGTAAGTGTAGTCCAACAATGAATAATGATGTGGCTTATTGGATAGCTAAGGCAACGGATCATATGACACCTTAAATTGATTTGCTTCATAATGTTACTTAGTTGACAAAAGCCATAACCATTAAGTTACTTGATGATGGTGTTTTGACGGCTAATAGAGTTGCACTTGTAGAGCTAAATCCATAACTCATAATTGATAACGTGCTATTTTTGCCATAGTTTTCTTATAATTTCTTGTTAGTGTACAAAGTAGTTTTTAGTTGTTCCTTGCAAGCTGTTCTAACACTCTTTCATGTATATTTTAAAACTTGATGTTTAACAAAGTGGTAGCTACAACAAAGGGAAAGGGTGATTTTTTTTTTTTTGTGTTCTATTATTTTTTTTTTATTTCTAATAATTCGAATTGTCATGAGCAACATTTGTTATCTTCATTTACTCATTCTTGTTCTGATGTGAACCTTGTTCATCTGATTGATAATCGATTAGGACATACTTCAATTTCAAAATCATAACACTTCAACATCTGTAAGCACTTAAATTTCAATAATTTTCTTTGCAATACATGTCATGAAGCAAAGCTACTTAAGATTCCATTTCCTAGAAGTGTCCATTTTACTACTTTTGCATTTATGTTGCTATACACAAATGTTTGGAGACCTTATCTTATGGCTTCCTTGTTTAGAGCTAGATATATTCTTACCATTTTAGATGATTATAATTAACCATTTATTTGAGGATGTACAAAACCATTTCTCCCTTCTTCCTAGAACCATCAGGACAATGGAGGTGAATTCATGCCCTTGATGTTTCAATCTTTTTTTCACATCTAGGAATTACAAATTGTTACACCATTCCATATACTTTGCAACAAAATGGAAGAATAGAGAGAAAACATCGACATTCGTTATACACCTTAAGAGCTCGAAGGCTACATGCAAATTTACCTAAGGAGTTTTGTGGAGAGTGTATATTAATTGCTACTTTTCTCATAAATAAGACGCCTATGGCTATCTTAATTGGAAAACTCCATTCTTAATATTGTTTAAAAAGCCACCAAAATATGATAACCTTAGAATGTTGGATTGCTTGTGTTATATTGCTAAAAATTTTCTAAATCAAGATAAGTTTGTTAAAGGTGTAAGATGTTTATTACTAGGCTATGCAAGTGGACAAAAAAGGTATAAGGTTTATGATCTTTATACTAAACAAGTGCTTGTAAGTAGGGATATGCTTTTCTTTGACCATATTTTCCCATTTCATGATTATTTTCCCTTAGATTTTGTTTCTTCTAAGTCCGATTCTACTTCTAATCCTTATGTTTTTCTTGATATACCGCACTCTTCAATCACAATGATTTCATCTTTTGATTCTATTTCTTCAGTAAAGCTTTCCTTGACCTTCTCCTTCTTTACCTTTGATGAAAATTGACCATAGTGAACATGCTAATCTGTGTGTGATAAGTCATCTAGAGTTAGAAAGATAGCCAATTGGCTCTAAGACTTCATGCATTTAGTCCATTCTAAAACACCTACTATTGGTGATATTACTAACATTTTTTTCTCATACTGTTTCCATAAAGTACCCTCTATTTGATCTTAATAGATTTAAACAATATCCATCAGACTTTGTTATGTCCTTAGCAAATATGTTAGTTGTTCAATAGCTACGTGGTTATTCATAAGTAATTAAATAAAGAGAGTAAGTAGAATCCATGAAAAAGGAGTTGAATGATTTAGAGTGTAATGACACTTAGGAGCTTACTATATTACTCAAAGGAAAGAAGATCATAGGTTTTTTTTTTTTTTTTTTGTTAAATATGGGCCTCATGGTAGTTGAAAGGTATAAGGTTAGGCTTTTAGCTAAACTATACTTATAAGTAGAAGGAAAGACTTTCATGGAAATTTTTCTCTAGTTGCTAAATTGAGCATGGTTAGAGTTTTGATTGCTATTGGCATTGCTTATTCTTGATTTATTCATCGAATTAATATCAATAATGCCTCTTTATATAGGCATATTAATGAGGAAATTTATATGCTTCCCTTGAAGGATATCATAAAGCCTTGCTAGATTAAGTTCATATATTGAAAATGTCACTTTGTGGGCTCAAGCACGTATAAAGATACTAGAATTGAGAATTTTTTTTTTTTAATTTTCTAGCTACTAATGGGTTCATTCAATCTAAGCATAATTTTGTATTGCTCGCTAAACATAGTCAAGAAGGTTTTGTTGTTGTTGTTTAACTTTGTATTGATGATATGCTTATTGCTGGCTCTAATGCACTAAGATAAAAGCTAGATGAGGCCTTACTATTAAGGAATTGGGCTTAGCTCAATATTTTCTTGGACTAAAGCCATGTAGAAATTTAGCTGGGTGTTAAATTAATCAAGGTAAATTTATTCTGGATATGTTGAAGGAAACTGGTTAAATAGATTTAAAACCTATTAACTTTCCTTTTTTTAAGTGGGTTCAAGCTAGATAATGAGGGAAGAGAGATGCTTGACAATCCTACTTTTTATTGTCAAATGGTTGGGCGCTTGACATATATCACATTAACTAGAGCAATCATTGGTCTTATTCTGTGGCAAGAAAAAGAAAATTTGGTTATCTGTAGAAAAAAATAATCCGGAGATAATTAGTTAGGCAGATTTGTTTCTAATTAAATTATTACTAAACTATGCTTTGAGGGTACAAATCCATGAGGTATTTCTACGTAAGCTCCCCGAATTAAATAGGACATGGAATGTGATCAAACAAAAATCTATGTGCTGTGATTTTGACATGTAGTAATTTATTGATTAATCTTTTTCGGCATATTTGTTATTAGGAAATCGTTTTCCACGCATTTTCTAAGCAATTTTTATAATTTAAAATATATGGGGTTAAGTACAATGGCATCTTTTGAAAATTACCAAATTATGAAAAAAAAAAACACGAAAATCTAAAATACAATACATAAACGCCATCAAGAAATTTTGGAGGTTTGAAAAATTTTCATCCAGTATAATAGCAAATTAATCTTTTACGTAAAAATAAATATGCAATTATTTTTTCAGGTCAATTCCTCAACCTATTTGAGAGTTTTTTTATTTCTTTTTCCTTTTTCTTAGCATAATCAATATTTTATTCGTTGATATGGATCAATTCGAGTAAAAAAGTGGTTTCAAAAAATCAAAGCAATTGTATAATATAAATGACCCATTTTTGGTCTCAAAATTCTAGATGAGAATTAGGTGTTGCATTTAGAAATTGGAGATCTTTTCATAATTGTAACGGTTCTGAATAGATGTAACTGCAATTTACCTATTCAGTTATAACTATCAAAATAATTTCTTAGTAATATAAAGAAATCATGATAATTCAAACTTTTAATAAATGTCATGAGATATGAAATCTTATTTATACCTTATTTTCTAGTACCTTAAAATCACAGAGAGCTTATATTCTATAGAACTTATATGATATAGAGTATTCTATGAACCTATAAATTTTTCTTATCTTGCTATATATTTCAAGTTCATATGTTTTTTAAAAGCAATTTTTTTTTTAAAGAAAATATTGGTTACCACTTTTTAGTGCCTGAAAATTGCATTTCATACTTGATTAATAGTTTTAAATGTGTTCTACAAATATCCTTATTTATTTTTACGATATTACCACGGTGCTTTCTTTTTCATTTGTGTTAGATAAATAGGATCATATTTGTGAACAATTAAAAAAAAAAAGTACATGAATTAAAATTGTTCATAAAACAAAAAATAAACCCAACTAAAAACCGAATTTAACCAAACTAAACCATAAAATGCGGTTAGTAAGATCAAAGTAATATAAGAGCATCTCGGCTTTAGGTTTAAAGTTCTGTCTTATAAGCTAAAACCATTTCTTTTTCTATTTAGTAAAATATTTCTTAGTCGAAAAAATGTATCTTTATTATTTATTTTTTATTTATTAATATTATTTAATAATTTTTACAGTATAAATACAGAAAATCTTGTGAAACCTTTGTTTTATATATCTTAGAGAACAGATTTTAAAGTATAAAAATATCATATTTATATCCTACCTTATTAGAATAGGTTTTAAGAAATTATTACTCTAAATCTATTCTATGGCTCTTGATACCTAATGTACTGAGTCAAGTACTGTAAGAGTGAGTGCTCCTGATAGCATGGTTGCTTGCATACTCCTTTAGCCAATAGTGAGAAAAGAAATTAGTTGTTGATATTTAGTGGTAATGGATAGTTACAACGAAAAATAACAATAAGAAATAAAACAAATTTGGTTCTTTAAAATGAGGAATAATGTTACAGTAAAAAATAGAACAGAAGGAAGAGATGAACAGAATAATCATCAAGCACAAGAATGTCAATAAAAAAAGGCGTATACATGTACAAATTAGTCCTTTTAGACATGTAACCCACTTGAGTGAGTGGAAAACTCAATAAAATAGAATCAAAGGGTAAGCTTTACTTTCCCAAAATCAATGATGCCTCTTTTCTTCAACCTTGGATTCCCTGCAAGTAATGGTTAAGTTAGTGAATTTATTCTAGCATTATGTGGTTAAGTTTAGCGATGTTACAGCAGCAGTCGAATCAAAATTGATTAAATCCCAATTTTAAAAAGTAATCCAGTCCAAAAAGAGTCGCTATAATTTTGCTTCTAACATATAAATTTTCCTTAATTTTTCTGCAAAGCCCCAAATGCAATATTCTCTATCATCCCTCATAACCCCATTGGTGGTTGCTTGACCAGAAATAGAATGATACGAGATAGAGCCATCAGTACTCAATTTAATCCACCCTTCACTAGGTGTTGTCTAAGCCAATGAAATGAAGTTCAAGTTAAAGAGAAGAGCTTCGTTTTCCTTCTACTGAAAACCCGAAATTCACACGCTTTGCAACGAATCTTTAGTGACAAGGAGAGAGATGAAGATTGCTGATTGAATACTTTTTTTTCTTTCTATATGCCCGCATAGACCATAAGGTAAAGGCAAACATGATTGCCCTACAAAGGTTTTGAAGAATTACGAGTACTTTTTCCAGATACAACTACACAATCTAGCCCATTCCATCTAGTAGATATCTGGATAGCAATTTACTTTATCAGGAGGTCAATAATGGAACAGAAAAGCTCGAACCTTCTGACATTTTCCGGGGGCATGATCAATGTCGTCATCGGATCCTAACACCTTAGGTAAACTGCAATTTGTCTGATTCTATATGTTTCTTAAAGATTTGTTACGGTGGGTAAACCATTATAAAGGTTACCCAAAAGAAAAGATATAATTTACGGCTAAGACTCGAAGAACAAATCCGTTGCCGTATCACACTAACAAACCTGAAAAGATACAAGTAGTGTGCGTAAGTTGTTTCTTGTAAATATGCCTAACATCATCTTACGTAATCTATTATAAATACGTCGGAAGGATGCTATAATGTTGGAGTGACTGGATTTCCTTTATTAGGTCCATATTAATATTATCTATACGTAAAAGATTATAGTTCTTTTAGTAATAGTACGTGTTATGATGATGCATCTTTTTATTTATTATAAAGGTACGGAAATAAGGTATATAATGCAATAAGAATTTCGTGCTTGTATGTTCATGTACTTTCGCAATCACTTTGGTAATCTCCTTTTTCTTTTTATATACTTCCATGTATAATTTCCAACAAATATAAGAAGTACATGAAAGGGAATATTCACACACTAGTTTTGATAATTGACAAATAATCTTTAAAATTGTAAATAACTCTCTAGAGTTTGATTTGGTATGAAAATAGCTTGAACTTATTAAAATGCACTTTAAAACCTCCAAATGGTTAATATCATTGTGCTTTTTTTGAATTGAAAAAGTAAGCATCTTTTACATTGCCACATTATCAAAATTAAATAGGATGTTTTGCAATATTTAAAAATTTAGGGATAAATTTATACTTACAAAGTTTATATTATAGTTATTAGAAAGTAGATAATCGAATCCGATTTTGCTTATAATATGATTTATTTTCATTTTTATTTATTTATTTATTGCTTTTGAAATTGATGTCAGAAATAATCGCACTAGATGGACTTCACCTTTTCCACTTCTTCTATAGCCTTCTAACAAGACTAGTATAGGTGGAGGGTGAGAGCTAGCATAATGTCTCCGTTTTCCCCCTCTCTAACCAAGGACCTTAACGGACAACTTCTAAATGCAACTTCTCTCCTCATTATGAATCTGATATAGACAATCGAGTTAAGCCATCAATAGATACTTTTTGTCGTGCATATACTTCATTTTCAATGGGTGAGAAATTTTTTTATTAAGACAACATGATATATTAATTAAGATGTTATATCACTTGGTTAGTGTTGGTAATTTCTGACAATACAAGAACATGATTAGGAACATAATATGAAACTAACATGATACACAATACAAAAGACATGATTATAACATGATCATATTGTAAACTAATTTTTGTAATTTTTATTCAATTTCATACACTTTAATATAGACACAAGTTTGACAAGACAGAAGGGTTATGAATACCAATGTTATCAAACCTGAGTCGATTCATATGGTTTAATTTAGTTCAACTTAACTCGGCCATGAAACTGGTCCTATTTGATTCAATCCTGATCTAAACCCAGTTGAACCATCGTTGAACTATAGTTGAACCTAATTCTACCTTTTTAACGTTGGACCCCCTTATATGTTTGGGTTAACTAATTGGTTGGGTTTGACAACATTGACAACTAATCGGGGTTTTGATATTAACACTATGTATGGGTTGAGCATGGATTTATTTGGAAGGGAAAGTATTCTCTTGAACCTATAAGAACAATTCTCTCCATGTTCTCTCCAAATGTGAAGAGAATTCAAAGGAATTATTGCTAAATTATAATTTTACTCTTGCAGATTAAAAATCATATTATTAACTTCCCACCCATTTTTATTTCTTTTTTATACAAATAAGGGAATGTATAACTTTTTCCCTTTACCTTTTTATCCTCTTTATTTCATTCCTTCTACTTTCTTTTTTCCTTAATTTCTTTCCTCTTTCCAAATATGGTGATAGTGTCGCAAGAAATGAGCAAGAAGGAAGAATTGTAAGGAGGAATAGAACTGTTGTTCCCTCGTATCTGCTTACAAAGGTTCTACAAGAAAAGGTGAGTCGAAAGGAAACTTTACCTGGGATCCACATGAGAACCATACTGTTGGCATTATAGACGAAAGCCAACCAACAAGGTTATGTAACATTAAGAGGCTTCAACTTCAAAAATTTAGGTCAAACATTACGTTGCTTTTGATGACAAAAACATGTAATATCTCAACTAACATGTGAAACAAAATAAAACAAAACAAAGAACTAACATGTGGGGAATAAAATTAGTGTCTTCTGGAAATTAAAGACTCTAGAACTAGAATATTTACAACATGAATTAGTAATCTCCTATTCACACTTTTAAGTTTATACCACAAATTTAGGAAAAAAGATTAATTAGAACTAATATATCTTATATTTTGATAAGTAATAGACAAATATCAAATAGTAATACATTTATATTTTTATACGTTACCTCTAATTAAAAGTGTGTCATATTAATACCAGATGTGATTGGGTTTTTTTTTTTCAAATTTAGGGCAGATGGACAGCGATGACTTTCATAATGAAAGCAGACTTTTTCCCCCATGGATCGGGAAAGAACCAAAACACGAGGGCGATAAAAATAGTTGCTTGTTAAATGGGCCCACCACGTGGTTGTTACATTAAATTTGTTTATGTCTGGTCAGATTTGATCCCCACAAATCATATATCATAGTACCCTGCATCACACTTGCAATAATTCACTTTTAGTGTGAGAAATAATTATTTTATTGCATGTAATTCCGAATTCGTTAAATAACGATTTGGAGTTGTTGCATATCATTTATTAATTCGGTTTGTTTCATTAGAATGACTAATCAGAAACTTAAAACAAATCGAAGTGGCAACGAAATTGGCAATGTATTAACTACTTCAGGATTAGGTTCGGTTCAAAGTATTGAACCAGACTCCACCAGTTCTTCCAAATTTTAAGGGGAGATATATATATATAAACCGATAATTAGGTGAATTTGCTATTAGCGGTGGTAAATAGCAACCACAGCAAAATAATGTGGAAAACGATTTCAGTTTTAAAAATTAAAGCCACTTTGCTTATTTTCTATTAGTATATTTTCCGGTGGTCAACTATCACTATTGTCAATCAATTATGACTTGCTTTTTCCAGCATTAATTGCTACTAAAAGCAACTTAATAATAATAAGATTTTAAGATTAATATGATAATATTAAAAAATCCTAAGTCTTTTATTTTAACAAATATTGAAAAAGGAACTTAAAGCAATAGTTTTGAACAACTAAACCCTAAAATCTAGTCCCCATTTCACATACAGTTAAATCTCCATAAATTAATATTCAATAAATTAATAATCTCTTTAAAGTAATTTTTTTGTCCCAATTTGACCTAGTTTACAAAATGAGTAATTTCGATAAATTAATAAGATAATAATTTTGAAGACATTTATATAAATCTATAATCCCATCAATATAATAAATTAATAATTCTCTAAATTTACAAGTATAACTAGGATAATTTAGTAAAATATGAATCTATATTTGTTTGTTTTTTTTTCACAAAAATTAAATCTATAGTCCCTTCATCATTATACATTGAATATATTTAGTTATAGTACAATGAACTCATAAATGCAAGTAACTTATATTGAACTTTATTTAATTAGTCAATACAATGAATCTTGTTTAAGCATTAAAAGCAGTAAATACCATTTATGTACTTATTTTCATAAATATATATGTAATATGAATTTTCTTTTTAAATTAATTCATGAAATATGATATGTATATTAGTGATATACAATGATTTTTTATATAATTAAATTTATATTCATCGAAAAAGAACTATTCAAATTAATGAATTATTAATTTATTGATTAATTAATACCTCTCTAAATTAATAAAATTTCATAATCCTTAACATTATTAATTCATAAAGGTTTTACTATTTATCATATCTCTTAGTACCACTAACAAAAGCAAAATGATGACTATCATCTAATATAATTGCTAGATTATTTTCAGTTGATTCTTTATCTTCAAAATAACAACATAATCTTTTCTTTTTTTTATTATTTTTTTCAGTTAAATATTACAATAAACTTGAAATAAGAAATGTTTCATTTCCAAGACTTCTTGATGTCGAAATATTTACACAACAAATTACTATCTAATCTATAATAACTTTGATAGGAAAATATGAATTGATGTTTTAAAAACACTTGATAAGAAGTTACATGAAGAAACTCCTTACCTTTCGTCTATATTTCCTATTCGTAACTTCTTTAGTAAGTATTGGAAAAGTGAACAAAAATTCTTGTGTTCAATCTCTTATCTGTAAAAACACCCACTAACAGGAGCCAATTGGATAATTAGACGACTACCTCAGAGTTTTCAAATCTGCTGTTGCTTGACGTCCTCCGTCATGTCACTCTGTTCTGCCCTGATAATAGGTTTGGTATATTATAAGGACCCTAAAACTATTTAAATTATAGAGGTGGCCATTGATTTTAAATTGGAATACTCGCACTCTCTGGAAAAGGTTAATATTGCAAAAGTGTACCTCCAATGCATCGCTAAGTTAGTCCTTTGTATAAATTTGTAATTCTAATGATTTTTTTGGCCACTTCAAAATTTGTCTCATATTAACTATTAAAATGTTAAAAACAATACAAAAGGATATATTGATAAAAATGATTGATTTAAGGGAAATTCTATGGTCTTGTCCTTATTGTTTAGGAGACCGTTTTCACCTTTCATCCCACCATTTATTTACATTATTTTAAATCTAAACTATTAAATTTATAATTAGTTCGATGGTTAAAATTTAAATGAATGTAAATTAAGGGTAAGATGGTGGACGATACTGATTCTATAAAAAAGAAGGACGGGATCGTGGAAAAATCATAAATTTAATGCAATATTAAAAAATGTTATGGAATTAATATTTTTTTAAGGCATATAAATATATACTGCTTTTGAAGTTTTAATTATCTTTTTGATAGAGATAACGCTAGATTCACTACCTAAATTTAATGTGTTACTTTAAATTTTATATAGGAAATTTAAAGTTATCAAATATCATATCAATTAAACTCTTACTTATCAAATTTGGTATCTAAAGGAATTTCATACTTAACTATATTTTAAATGTCAAATTTACTACTTGTAGAGGATAATTGTGATCAGGATTCTTTATGCACATATCAACATTAGTAAATGTAATTTCCCCATCATTCCTTGAGATCATTCCTTGCGTAAGATGTACCATGGCATATTTCTCATATTGGCCTTAGGTAACTCTTGTAAGTGTGTCATTGCTGCAAATAGAGTATCATCATCAAATCTAAGTAGGTTAAAGAAATTCCTAATATTGATAGTCTTTAGTAAAGTAAGGACAATGTTATCATCTCTATTTCCTTTAATTTTGAGTTCTTTGCCTTTATCTTTATGCGCCTTAGCTGGTTGCACCTCTATCTTTGAAGTCTTTACGAGGTCATGGGTGATAACATTCACAACATCACATTGGGTGTTGTGAGTTAGAAGTAGATTATTCTTAATATCATTATCTTCGATAATTAATTCCTCATTTTGAACTAGTTCATTAATTTTTTTTTTCAATATCCAACAATCTTTCATAGGATGACTTACACTCTTATGGAACTTACAAAACTTGAGGTCACTCTTTTCCTCATTTGTTAGTAAGCGCTTAACTCTTGGAAACCTGATGTTTCTATCATCTAACCATTGGTCAAGCAGTGTATACACCTTTCTCATTAAGCATGGGTATGTCAAAAATGATTCGGTGCTTGTAGGCTTCTCACTTTTAAATTTCTTTACTGCTTTTGGATTCCTCTCTTGGGTTAAATTCACTGACAGTGTGTGTTTGTTAAATCTTACATTTTCACCTCTTTATTGTGCTATTGAGTTGTTGGTCCTTCGCGTGTTCTCAACTAGCATAGCAAAGGAAGCCAACAAAAGATTTTCAAGATAAATTGCATATTTAGCAAAGATTCATTGAATACAAATCTTGACCAATTCCCTCTCATTGCTAACATCTTATATATCTAGTGAATGCTCCTTAAAGCACTGGATATAATCCATGAGGTCTTCTTTGGATTTTTGATGGATCCTTCGTATGTTAGTAAAGGTGACTCATTCTTCAATAGAGAAGAACTTTTCCAAGAATACCTTACACATACTATCCTATGAAACTACTAACCTTGGAGGGAGATTAACATACCAAATGTATGACTTCTCAGTGAGTGACTTAGAAAACTATTTCAATTTCAAATCGGCATTTAGACCATATACTTCCAAGGTCTCAGTGAATTTCAACAAATGTTCCTTTGCACTTCTCTTCGTGCCATTAAATAGCATAAATTTCAGACTTATGTAATCCTTAGAGTATGGCTTTGTAGCAATACGTTAGTAATATGGGAGCTTTAATTTCAATATCCCAACCGTAGACTTTGCTTATATCTCTTTAAAATACATGTCCAAATCTTTTCTAGTCATAAATGAACCTTTCTGAGTGGTTGCTTTTCCCCTTAGTGACATCAGCAAGAGAGGGGTGCATGGACCTAAGATTCACAGGTGTAGAGCTTGTAGGGATGGGGTTCATTGGTGTTAGTTGCATAGAGTTAACAATTGGTGATAAGCAATTTAGCATGTGAAAATGATGAGCCTCCAATTTGAACTCTCTGATTCCTTACTTCAAGTAATAAATTTTGTATAACTATGGGTTCCATTACACGAAGTTGCTCCTAAATTCTAGGAGCGACTTACTCATTAACAACAAGGGCATTGAATGATTGAAGGGCTCGTGTAGTGAGTTGTTGCACCACATTAGAAGGATTTAAGGTAGTTGCTTTTTGTTGCACAATAGCGAAGGCAATTAGAGCAAGCGCATATCAACAAAACATTTACATGAGTTCGCCTAGATTTTGATTAGTCTCTTGTAGCTCATGTGTTAGTTGCGCATTGTGAAGGATAACTTCCTACATGCAATCTCTTTGATTAATTTCTCCAGCTAAAGGTGAATTTTAATCATTGGTGATGTGTGTGCTGCATGACAAACATACTACATGTGACTAAGAAGTAACTTAAATAGCATGTATAGGATGATTAAGAGAGAAATGTACGGCGGAGGAGTAAGTGATCTCAATGAGGCTCTAACACTTTAGTCACAGGTGGAGGAGCTCAAAGGCTGCAAACTCCACTAATGATGAAGAATGGGTAGTGTTCTTGAAATGTTCAAGTGTTTGATTTTTTGCAGTGACAATTTGACAGAGTAACAACTTTCATACCAATTCTCTCTTGTCTAAATGAGGGGAAGAGATGGATATTTATAGAGGATGGCCCTTGATTTTATCTATTAGATCATGATGATAATTAAGGGCTAGAGTTGATTACTTCCTTTTAATGGACTTGAGATGGACCTTCTTTATGAGCTTAGGTCTAAATGACCTTATTTTGTTATTGTGAGCCAAGTTGAAAAATGTTAGATTGGAAAGACTCATCTAACGAGCCTTACTTCAAGCCTATTACGTCAAATCTCCTTTCATTATCCCGATAATTTATAGGCTTCATTTCTCGAGTCCTATTACCTTAGTTCGAGGAGTTAAATTTATTTAATTAATGGATTTGAAGCTCTATATTAAATTTAGTTCTCTACCCAATTCCTATTGTGTTTAAAAAGATGACATATCAAAAAATTATTGCTTGAAGAGTACAAATACAAATAATAAATATGACATTTAATAATATCAAACTTTAGATATTAAATTAAAAAATAACAAACTTGAAATTCAAGTAGCAGTTTTGGCATTATGCCCTCAAATAAGTAGGCATCGGTGTTGATAAAGTTGGGAAGGTAGTATAATTATGTTGAGATTGTTGCCATATTATAATGTTAATGCTGTCTGGCATTTATGTTGTCTATGTATATAAACATAGAGTTGTCCCACGAAATGTCGCATAGTAGCTTGTATGCTGATGTGCTGGACGATGCATTATTTATCAAATCTTCACCACACCAACGTCAATTTCCGATGAGAAATTTGTAAGAAAACAAGAATGGTTTTTCGACGAAGTAATTATATGCTGCAGTGGATTTTGTCGGCAGATCACAAATAACGAAAGTGATTGATGTCATGAGGAGTGTTGATAATATTGTATTAAGTTTTGTTTTGTTTTTTCTTTTCTCCTCTAGTCATTACAATTGAAAAGGTTTTCAAACTTCATTATTTCATTAAAAGATCAGCGGAAGATCAGGTTATAAGGCCATTGATTTGACTGCTTTTGCTACATTTGTGATTCTTTCCCCAAAATTTAGTAAATAATGATGAAAATGTAAAAGATATTAGGTAATTCTGGAGTACTTGTCCAGAAGCTTGAAAGGAAATTTCATGAAATAAGGCATTAAAAATGAAATGTTTTATCGGGTCTTAATATCTAGTCGCTTCCTGAACTTGTGAAGCATCCTAAGCAAAAGGGTCTGAAATCTTCAATGTCTCCGATAGGCATTGCGTGAGGTAGGTTAAATATATTTTTAAATTGAAAGTTTCATTTCAAGCACTCTAAAAATCATCTAAAAGTGCTTCTTAATGATATCGAAATAATATAATAAAAGTTCCATTATTGAGTAACATGGAGATACGTGTGTTCTTACACAACTAGTAACTTAAAGAGATCGTAGAAAAGAATTGTGAGAAGAAGCATAGAAAACAAGTGTTCATTGATGAAGTTTACGGTTCATTGAAACTGTTTTCTACATTGCTTGTTGAGATATTTGAAAGGAAGGATGAGTGTATTATTGGCTAGTATATAATATATATATATATTCCTTTAATATGTAGGTTTTACTTTTAGTATTTATCTATTAGGTCTGCTGCTGAGGCAACACATGTATTTATAATAATTTCACATGAATCTTATTGGTCTCCAAAATTGATCTTATGATGGAGACATTTTATAAGTATTTATTCAGATGTAATGATTAGTGAGAAGGAAAATAAGGTTTCAATACTTATTCGAAACTTCCCTTTTTTAGTGCTTCAAAGTTTTTAATACTTATCTGGGCGGCAAAAAAAAAAAAGGTTAATGCTTCACCTAACGTAATAAGCGATTAAAACACGACCGATACGTGAAAGGCGTATCACACATTCAAAAGGAAGAAGGAGAAAACCGATAAAACACATTGTAGATATTGCCATCCCAAAATGTCGGAGTATTTTAAAGATGCGAGTTTATATATATTAGGTGAATGTCAAGTTTGATAATTAGATTTTATCTATTTTTATAATTAATTATCTGGAATTTAAAAATGTTAGTTTATTAGTTATAAATTTTTTGAGATCGTTTATAGCATCTAGACTACATAGATAATTATAAAAAAAGATAAAATTTAAGTAACTGATTGTAAAAAGGTGTAGAGTTGAAGTAGTTAATTATAAAAATCAGTAAACTTCATATGGTTAATTATAAAACAAATAAAATTAAGATACCAAATGTGATACTTATCCTATATTTAAGTAACCCTAAGCCTATTCCCAGTAGATAGAAGGGAAATATACATTCCATTCCAACAAAGAACAAGGCTCTTAACTCCTCATATTCTTTGTTAATTTATCACGTTGTTGCAGTCCTCCACTCCATCGGCATGATACTATCACTACCAACCAATATCAAACTGGTGATATGTTGATCTTATGTACAGATGTTGATGACCATAAAAGGGGAGGACACGGCTACTGATTTTGATTCCTTAAATTCATAGATTTTATATAACGTGCATTTCTTTTTCAGAACTTAAAATGGTTTTGTGTGTATTATATATATATATATATATGTTAATTTTATTAATCTATATACCTTATTATTTGTGTTAATTTTGATTCTTAAAATTCTAGTTAATTCTTGTTCACCGGAAAAAAAAAAATTCTAGTTAATTCTTGGACTTTTCAAGTGAGTAACTTTATTTTTCCGTAAATGTTTATAAACCTAAATCATAAAACATGATTTTTTTAATCTTTTTATTTATTTTTTGGCCATGTATACCATAAAAAATGACCAACTATATAATGTAGAGGTAAAGACACATAAGTATACATATATTACTTTATCTTTTCCCTTGTTGTATCTTGTTTTTTATAAATAAATATCGTGTTACCAATCAGCATCAGCATCAACATGTCTGTGTTTGTGTACGTTAGCGCAATACTCCTTTATAGCTTTGTTGGACTTTACATGGTATTATCTCAAACTTTTATTTTTTTTTTCGTTTTTTAAATTAAAAATCCTATTTTTCAGTGGATCGCTTATTAAAAGCGACAGAGCAAAAGGGACCATAGATCAATGTCCCGTTTCAAATTATCATTCAGGAAGGTGCTTCTGAAACCAACTCTTTTTCTGCGCCATGATGGTTGCAATTTTATTGTGGATACAGAGACGACGCATGCAGGATATTCCAAGAATCCATATGGATATTTTTTTTTTTACTTGCATAAATTTACAGTTAAAGTTAGGACAACGACACTGCGAGAAAACATGGTTGAAAATAATTGTCCTCTCCCATCTTCCACTGACAAACAGGTCGTACGACATCGACATATTACATATATGTTGTGTAGACATGCCCAAAGTATCCTAGTCTATTAGGTCTTAGGGTTTGGGGTCTTGGCGTATTTTCCGAACCTATTTGGTCTATGGAAGGATTTTAGACGGGCCTAAAAACGGTTAGATTTATAAATTTTATGTTTAACCTTTTTAATTATTGGGACCTATTGTATGTAAGATTGGGTTTAGATTTGAAAATAATAAAATTTGGATAGTCAATAACAAACTTTTTAAAATCAAAATTAAAATGAAATACATCGATTAAATAAAAAGTATTGATAAAGCTCTCTAGATATGGGCCTTTCAGGCCTGTTTAGATCTAACTCACCTTATCACCTTAAGCCCATCATCGTAGGCTCAAGCCTTAAGCTTAGATTGGCCGAACCTAAGGAGCTTTTCAATAGTTAAAATATACAAGATAAGAATAAAATAGTAAGTCAAACAGTTACCTCCAGTATAAGTGGGATACGTCGGATACCATGACTTTATTCTTCCATACTTATGAGAGAGGATCTCTTCAACTAATTGTCCTTTAACTGCCGACACCACTCCTCTATAAATATCATGTCACTACCTAATGGTAAATCTCTCTCTATACTCTACGTATTAAACTTGCCTATTATTTCAAAACATTTTCTATTCTCTTAGAATTCACTACTAACTTAAGTATTGGAATAACTACACTGAACAACACCTCGGCTTCCCCTCATAGTGTTTTGTTTTGTAGCCCTACTATATGTAAAGCCTAATTACTACCGGTAAATATCCCGAGATGACATTTGGTGCCATCTGTAGGAAACCGAATTCCTATACCTAAAACTTTAAACACACTAAACACACTCCCTGAGCACAATTGTCAAACATCATGTATCATCACATCTAGTAAGAGAACAGTTAATTGGTGAATAACCAACTCATGGACAATTAGCCCCTCCTAAGGGCAATGATGGAGGAGCGCCTGGAGCATACAGAACGCCTGGCTAAAGAGTATGTTGCTTAAAACAAGCTACTTCGCGCTCGCCTTGAAGAAGCAAAGAGGCGTAGCGTACAAACCTACCCTCCAAAAGCTTCGGATGCTTACATTAAGCAGAACAACCACTAGCAACGGTAGTAGAATGGTAGGGATCAGCAACTTAATCCCCCACTATAGCAACAGCTGGCAGGGTCAATGGTTACCCACAACTAAAATCTGGTTGGTAACGAGCAATTAGCCAACTTATAAGGAGTGTTGGCTTAATTAGCAGCACGCCGAGCTTACCTGGTAGAAGATGCCAACCTTAATGGGCTTTATGCAATAATAAGGAGGCTCCTCAAGCAGCAAGGGAGCAAGGTTGTTGGCAATGCTGGGCTGGTTGCTAGCAATAAGACCCCCTTCACCAGGGGCGTTTAGGATTAAGTTTTGCCTCCCAATAGTAAACTTTTGTCCCTAAATCAATATGATGGCATAGGTGACCCTAATGATCACCTCCTCTATTTCCGTACCCTTACGAACCTTCATGGTCATGGGGATACTATAATGTGCAAAGCTCTCCTGGGCACCTTGAGGAAAGCAATTTGGACGTAGTTTAACTACCTGCTCAACAATTTTATCACCTCCTTTGACAAGTTAGCGTAGAGATTCAGTCTTCACTTTAAGGCTAGCAAGCCCTTGTCTAAGGACATGTTGTCCTTGTACCTTATAAGGTAGGGGGAAGGCGAATTCCTGCGTGATTATGTGGCCCAATTCAACAACGCCATGGTTGAGTTCCCTCAATTAGATGAGGGAGTCGTTGTTCATGCCGCCCAGCTAGGCATTAGACCTTTTGGAGACTTCTTCCAGTCGCTTACGAAAAGTAAGCCCAAGACCTTGATTAATGCTGATCGTGATCAAGAATGGACAAGGCCAGTCGTTGGATGGGTCCAAACTTATAGAAAACTTGAAAGGAAAGCAATGGGGAAGGTATGGAAAGGACCAATGCAAAAGAAAAAGTAAGCAAAAACCCACGAACAACTCTAGAGGATATGACGCACCAGTGGAACTTTCGAGAATTCACGACACAATTCAATATGATGCACGAATTAGTCTGGTGAGGTTACTCACCACCTCATCACCTAGCCTTACTCAAGAGTTAGGATAAAAGTAATGTCGAGAGTAAACAAGTAGTGTTTATACAAAGAAGGAAAATACTCAAAAGTTTATTATTGTTCAATTTATCTCTAATAAAAGTACAAGTGGTATTTATATTTATAAGTTAGGGCAATTTGTCCAAAAAAGAAAAGACAAAAAGGGCATTTCTTAATAAAGTAATGTATATGATATAAAAAGGTAAAAATGAATATATAAGGATAAAAATAAATATATAAGGAAAACAAACATGTGCAACGGATTCTACACATGATTCTGTATACATGGTGATATAGTATTAGTGATGCCGTTAGAAGATGTGGAAAAAAAATACAGCCAGCTTGCTTGTCCCAATAGGGGTAACTTAATCAGTTCAAAATCTCGCTATCTCAGCAAAGGAGGTGCCTAATCATTGGTTGACTTAGGTACGAGTGAGTAATATGTAACTTGGTGCATTATAGAGAGATGGGCATAAAGAGTGACTCGACAAAGAGGTACTCGGCTTCGGTTGGAGTAGAAGAATCTACCTTGCCAACCCTTTCAGCCTTCAAGCTTAGCTGTGGGTTAAAGGCTAAGTAGCCTAATTCCTATCATCGATTGACTTCTGGAATAAAGCCCAAAAGTACGTCTATCGAGATGATAATATTTGCGATAGGCATGATGCTGATCAAGAAAAGTTGGGTGGGAGGCAAGATAAGGACAGATTGCTCGTGAAGGATTGCCTTGGCAAAAGAGCGTTGAATAAACATAAGGGAGGAAGCTCGAGAAAGAAGAAGTACCGAGTAGTGTAAGATCCACTCCCTCCTCCCATTTACATAAAACATACCCCCCTGAATAGACCTATTGCTCAAGTTTATTATGAAGTGAAGCATCGAAATTTGCTTTGGAGGCTATAGAAAATGCGAGGAAACTTTAGTCACCGAAACTCTAATAAGTACTACAAGTTCTATGACTACCACTACCATACCATCAACGAGTGCTTTTAATTGAAGAACCCCATTGAGTATGCCATTCAGAGAGGTTGCGTCAACGAATACGTAGCCCATTCGAAGAATGATAGTCATTCCGATGATGGTGGAGACAAGGTATCTTGAAGGCAACAGACAAAAAATGCTCACATCGAGTAGAGCAATGACTGTTGCAACAACCGTACCCCTAACAGCATCATTAATGTAATTATGGGGGGGAGGGGTGTACACACCCTAACAACCAACCGAAGACTAACAGCTGGGTTAACACCTTATCAAAGGTGTTGCTGTCCATAAGCGAGAAGAGACAAAAGTTGAACACTTCCATCTCCTTCTCTAAGAAAGACCTTGAAGAGATTGATATACCCCATCAAGATGCCATAGTAATAGGGGTAAGGATCTCAAATTTTGAGGTCCCAAAGATCATGGTGGACATTGGCAATTCCATTGACATACTTTTCCGACATACTTACGAGAGAATGAGAAAGAAGCTACCAATGAAAATGAAGTCATACCACCATAATCTAATCGACCTCAATGGAAGTATGGTTGGAGCTAAGGTAATCATCATGTTGGACATGGAACTTGGCGCTGACAACCACATGGTGCGATAACCTGTAGAATTCATCATGATTGACTGCCCCTCCCCTTACAACATGCTCTTGGGAAGACTAAGCATGAATGCATTTGAGATGATCATATCCTCCCTTCATTTGAAGGCCAAATTTCTAACCCTAACCAGGGTAGGAGTATGTAAGTGTGATCAAAGGCTCTCGCAAGAGCTGTATGTCAAGGTCGCTAAAGGAGATGGCGTCTTCCCTTTAGAGACCGGCCCGTAAGAGAAGCCGATCAAGAGGGGCGAGTCGGGGGGAAAAAACAGAAGAAGTTTGGATTGGACCCTCAGCCAAGCAAGCTATAAGAGTTGGGATTGAAACCCCACCTGAAGTGGAGGATGAAATCATCGCACTCTTATGGGCAAATTCAGACAAGTTCGCTTGGTCAACATTAGACATGCTCGGAATCTTACCTGACCTAGCAACTTATAGCCTCAATATCAATACTATAGCATAGCCTGTCAAGCAGAAAAAGAGGCATTTCACTATAGAGAGGTAGGCCACAATTGAGGAAGAAGTACAAAAGCTGCTTAAGGCTAGCTTCGTGAAGGAGGGAAAGTACCTAACCTGGCTAGCAAACATGGTACTAGTCAAGAAGAAGAATGGGAAGTGGCGAATGTGCATTGATTACACCAACCTTAATAAAGCTTGCCCAAAAGACCGTTTCCCTCTCCCAAGGATCAATCAACTCGTTGATTCCACTTTGGGACATGACCTACTAATCTTTATAGACGCCTTGTCAGGGTATAGCCAGATCAAAATGGGCTCGAAAGACAAAGTTCATACCTTCTTTGTCATTGATTACAACATATGTTACTACACCGTAATGTCGTTCAGTCTAAAAAATGCCAAAGCCACATACCAATAGATGGTGACTAAATTGTTTAAGTTCCAGATCGGGTACAATATAGAGGTTTACATTGATGACATGATTGTCAAAGGCTAGAAGCTAGACGATCATGTCAAGAACCTCTAGGAAGCCTTCAACTAGATGTGTACATATGATATGAAGTTAAATCCTCAGAAGTGCATCTTTGGGGTTGGATCTGGCAAATTCCTCGGCTTCTTGGTTACTTAAAGAGGTATTAAGGCCAACCCTAAGAAGATTACTGCCATCAAGGGAATGAAGCCTCCAACCTCAGTCTGAGATGTATAGAAGCTCACTAGTATGATAGCCGCATTGAATAGGTTCATCTCGAAGAGCGCAGACAGATTCGCTAAGTTCTTCAAAGTCTTGAAAAATCTAAAGGGTTTTGAATGGACTTTGGCATGCGTCGTTGCTTTTCAATAGCTCTAAGACTTCCTCGCATACCTACTGGTCATCTTTAAGCCTGTCTACGGAGAGGACCTATTTTTGTACTTAGCCATCAACGATTGAATGCTCTCCTTTATGCTGGTTAGAGCAAAAGGAAGAGAACACAGGCCCGTATAGTATGTCAGCCATATACTCCACAAGCTTAAGGTCAGGTATACCTGGCCAGAAAAGTTCACCTTAGCTATCGTTATCACAGCACGATAGCTAAGGCCATACTTCTAAATGCACTAGATAATCGTGCTCACAAATCAATTGCTGTGCACTATGTTGCAAAAGCCTGATGCGTTTGGTTGGATGATGAAGTACGTAATGGAATTGAGTGCATACGAAATCCAGTATCAGCTATGAATGGCCTATTAGGCAAAAGTGCTGGCTGACTTCATGGTAAAATATATAAGAGAGGAGGAAGTACTATTAGGCAATGATAAATTAGTGTAGACTCTTCACGTCAACGCTTTATCTACCTTAGGAGGTAGAGGTGTGGGTCTTATTTTGACTGGCCTGCACAAAGTTACAGTCTGTTATGCCCTGAATTCGGGTTTGATTCCAACAATAACAAATCTAAATATGAGGCCCTTATCTTCAGTCTTAAGTTAGCCAAGGAGATCGGTGTCAAGCGTTTACAGATCTTCTCAAACTTTATGCTTGTCGTCTAGCAAATTTAAGGTGAATATGAGGCCAGGGATGACGTAATGGTAAGGTACCTTGAGAAGGTGAAGAGCCTTCTAACTGAATTCCCTTCATGGAAAATTACGAAGATCCCCCAACTCGAGAATTTTGCAACATATTAGCTATCCAAGCTTGCCTCTACTGGGATATAGAAGCTCGAGGTAAATGATAGGAAAATCTCTATAGAATACCTACCAGAAAAGAGCAAAACTCTAAGCTTGGCTGAAATTTTGGAATTGACCATAGTAGCACTAGAGCCAAGCTGGATGGATCCTATCTAGAGTTATTTGGAGTAGGGAACACTTCTAGATGACTGGAGGGAGGCAAAGAGGCTCTAGTATCATGCCACCAACAATACGTTGGTCAATAGTGTCTTGTGTTGCAAGAGAGTCAGCCTTCCCCTACTTCGATGCCTTTAAGAAGGTGAAGGGCTACGCGTCATGGAAGAGATACATGTTAAAGTGTGTAGCAATCATATTTGGTCCCAAGACCTCTACCTTCGGGGATTATGACTCAGGTATTATTGGTCTACCATGAGGCAAGACGTGAAATCCATAGCTTAAAAGTGTCCGCAATGCCAAAAGCATAGGCCAATCAATCATGCACCTAGCGCCAACTTCTAACCCCTGACTAACCCATGACCATTCGCAATGGGGTGTTGATATTCTTGGTGCCTTCTTAAAAGCTTTGGGACGATGGTAGTTCATAATTGTTGTCGTTGACTACTTCTGAAGTGGTAGCAAAAATCATTGAGAGAAGTATTGAATCTTTCATTAGAAATAACATTCTCTTTCAATTTAGGGTCTTGATATGAGGCAAGTGCACTTATCAATTTTAATATAGTGGATATGAGTCCGAGTCGATCCCTCAGAGATTTAGAGTACTAATATTAACCTTAGCTCTATTATCTAATCGGAAAATTGTGATAAATTGAATGAATTAAAAATACTGAAATTAACCATCTAAACTAATTATGAGACTTGATTAAGCAAATTAGTAAGCAATAAAACTACGAACGACTTCAAGAAATTAATAACGTATTTAGGAATTATTTCTCCTAGTGTTTAACATATGACCGCTTAAAATACATTCAATTCAGTTTCTATTATTCTTGACCGGAGGGATTCACAATTAAAGTTAATACCTTTCTCAAGTATATTAACCCTAATCATAAATTATTTACCGGAATCTCTTCACTTAGTAATATAACTTAGAATTGCATTAATGTATAATGAATTCCCACACAAATAATTAATTTTCCAGAAGAAACATGTATCTTATCTCTAAGTATACATGTAATTCTCTTCAATTATGCCAAGATCTAATTACACATGCAATTTCTCAATCATTATGCATAATATCATAAATTGATACTCTAGAATTATCAATCAACAATTAAACAACATAATTGAATCAAGAAGGAATAGAAACTTTATTGAAATTTATAAATAAACCCAAGAGTCACATGAAACCTTGGGTTCCATAATCCTAAATACACGAATCCATAATGAATCTAAAAACGAGTTTCATCAAAAACATAAAATAAAACATAAAAAACCCCTTTGGTTGATGAAAAATCTCTCCAATCTTGAAGTTGGTGTTGCTTTCGCCTTTTTCTTCTCTTTCTCCTCAAGTCTCTTCTCTTCTCTCGTGTCTCGTTCATTTTCTAATGTCTCTTTTTTTTTAAAACCCTCAGATATCCTTTTATATATGTATTATAAGGATTCTGTTTTCGTCACCAAACACGGCCTGAGACATGGCCGTGTCCCCAGGTCGTATAACTTTCTGCACTTGGCAAATTTTTCTGGATGGACACAGCCTGGGGACATGGCCATGTCCCAAACTGTGTAACTTCAAAACTTCATAACTTCTTCATTTGAACTCCGAATTGAGTGAAACTTGATTCCTTTTCTTCATTTTCGATCTTAGAACGCATTTAAACCTTAAAATCAAAATTTTACTCAATTAAGTATCAATTTCTTTAAAGAAAACCAAAAAATGTGAGGGAAATACTATAAAATCACCATATGAAATATGTTTAAAATTAGAGTTACCAAATTTCCCCACACTTGAGCATTTGCTTGTCCTTAAGCAAATAAATCAAAACCAAACTTTCGGGACAAGAAACACTAATAAAAATTTATTACTATTTTAGAAAACCGGTGAACGAATACACTTGACCCGTAGAAAAGAAATAACAAAATCATTCTCAACTAACTTGCAATAATAAAGTCAACCAATTTCATCTGACCATATTCGAATGCTCCAACAATACTTAATACTAGAGTTCACTAGTTAATTTATGAAAATCAAAGTTTACCCGAGTCATTTAACTAAGGATTCTTAAACTAAAAATTGGATTTAACATCTCGCCAACCGAGAAAGAATCGTAAAAATTTTGTCCATTTGACAAAAATGTATACAATTCTCTCTTCCATCTCACTAAGCACCATAATCTAAAACAAATACATTTTATATCCACTCATCCTCTGATCATCCTCCTAATTTATGCTTTTGTTGAGAGGTCTTTTGAATTTACCTTATTTAAGCACAATTGCGTTGGTAGAGGGAAAGAATCTCGCTCTTTTGATGGACCAAGACCGATCTATATCAACTTATTTCTTATATTGATAGCGGGAAAGAACCTTGCTCTTCTAACGGACCAAGACCGATCCATATCAATTTTTTCATTAGAATTGGCATTAGGACTCAATCTTGCTCTTCTGACGGACCAAGACGAATCCTTACCAATTTTTCTATTCATACACTTGTTATTACTTTTGACCTCCAATCATTTTGATTTTTTCAAGGGTTTCTCAAAAGAAGAATTTCATTTGTTTGTTTGCTAAAAATTATAGGGCTCTAAAAATTTTTAAGAGAAAGGTATACATAAAAGTAAATTTAAAAATAACCATGACTAACTCTCAACTAGTGATGTTGCTCCAATCTCAAGTGTTAAAGTCCTAAGCTAAATAACTCGTAACTTTGCCCTCCACAAATTTGACTAATCAATTCTAGTAAAGTATAATAAGATCAATAATGATCAAGATGACACAGTTGATTTGGCTTAATACCAGTTAATCACCTATTGCAAGTTAACTTAAAAATTAATTGGGTCAAATGTGAATAATTGGTCTCCTAAATAGTAACAAATTCATATATATCCCTTCCCTACACTTAATAATGTACATTGTCCCCAATATACCACGAAAAATCATAGCAGCAAGAAAAAGCAGCACAGGGAAAAAGGAAACATATGTACTAAAAAGAAACTAATACTTCCCTGCCAGTCGAAAAGAAGTGCAAAATGAAGAAGTATCATCATTATAGATATCAGAGTTCACAAGCCTTGACCAACAAAAGACAACACAAAAAATTATAAACTAAGAAGAGGGATTAGAATCTGTCTCTTCATCCTCCTCATCAGATGGTGCCTCAGCCATCGTAGCATCATCATTTTCATCACTGTCCTCAACATACTCATCACTTCCTCCAGCCGCCTCGTCCGCATCACCTTCATCAGCCTCTTCCTCACCACCCTGATCATCCTCTTCCTCATTCTCCTCTTCATGGGTAGCCAACTCTTTCATTTTAAGAAATTGTTCCATTTTGTCTTGGCGGATATGAAGTTTATCCACACTTTCTCTTATATAACGAACCTCAGACAGCAACAAATCAAATTTATCTTCAAAGCTGGTTGAAGACGTCTGGCCTCGAGATGTGCTGCTGCGAGAGTGTCGACCTTGACGTCTTGTTGGTAGGAGGTTCATGAGATAGAATAAATTGAGGCGCATAGGAGTGACCTGGCTAATCAAAGTAAGTAAGGGCCAAGCAATAACCTTAGTCCTCATGGCCTGCACTAGTAAGGTAATGTAAGGGCCACAGCAAATATGCCCTTTCTTACGTGTAGTGGTGGCTTGATGGCTGAAAAGTTCGGCGATTTCGATGGCGAGATTGATCGGATGTTTATGAATGACACTGTATAGATAGAGGCAATCCTTGTTGGACACCACCCCAGTGCTAAGGCCTCTACCTGTTAATGTATGTGAAAAGAGCCAGTGAAGAACCCGATATTCAGGCCTAACTAATTGAGAGGCCTTACTCCTAACTGGATCATAGGCATCGCCAACAGTAATCTCATTCCAAAACGACCCTGTTGTGACGCCACGAGGAAAACGACACGAGAGGCGTTGAAATTCTTCCATCCGTGTATATCTCTCTTCATATAAACCAAGATATCTGCTCAGTTGAGCGATGGACATGTGGAATGGATGGCCACTCAAGGTGAAGTGTAATTTGCGTTTTGGGCTCATGCTAGTAGCACTTTCTTTATCAAGTTTATAAGTGCACAAAAACTCCAAGGTTAGCTCTGTATAAATTGGAGCTTCAAAGGATAATAAGCGCTCCCAAATGGTACCATCCAAGAGCTCCTTCATTTCTGTGGTGAGCTCTAATTGAGCGAGAACATCCCAATCCAGCCGAAGGGTCTCGCTAAAGGGCTTATTCTGAAGTAATTGATATCGTTACACCTGGTAGTATTCCTTAAATTGGAGCATTAGGTGCTCCATCGGGGGAAGAGTAGCTAGTGGTTCAACTATTACTCCTGATTGTGATGAAGAGGATGCTGTAAATTTTGATTTTCGGCGAACGGTAAGCTTAGCTCGATTCGCCATTTGAATACCTGAAAAGAATCAACAATCCAAATCAAAAACGCACATCCTTGTCGCACATAGTTGAAGAAGGTAGAGGAAAATAAGAGCAATAGTGAAGAATGTGAACAGAATTCTCATTGGGGCATTTAAACAAACATGTGGAGTGTAGCTAGAAAACTAGTTGGTGGAAAAGAAATAAATGGCAAACGCATCCAACTAATTCTACTATACTACAATTATTGTTGAAACACAGGTGTCCCAACATATAAAAGACGCTAAATGACCCAGAATTGTTTTCTCCTATTGCTAACCCTAACTAGCATGAATGAATAAGGATGAGCAAATTAGCCAATAACATTCGGAATTGAGAGAGCACAATGAAATCTAACTAGATGCGGCAATATTATTGCATGTAAGATCAAGAAACACAAGGCAATGAGGCATGGCGTTTATGAAATATCAAAAGAAAATTTGCAGGCCAAATGGAAAAACTAATACACATAAGAGGAAAATTGCAAGTAACTAAACTGCCTAATCATGAGGAGGATAGAACAAAATCAATTAGGAAACTTACTTGGATCAAAATGCGGAATACAAGAATTGTAGAGAGAAGAGAGAGAATAAGAGGGAGTATGAGAGAAATATGTTTGATTGTGAGTATGTGAGAGGGTGTGTTTAGTTTAAATAAACCGGGCGTGTGCAAAATTGTGTAAGTTTGGGTCTACACGGGCTAGGACACGACCGTGTCCCTTGCCCATGTAACATTCTGTGTGTGTCGTGTGGACTCTAGACAGACATGGGCTGGGACACGACCGTATCCTATGCCCATGTAACTTTCTATTCCCGTGTATGAAAACTGGACGGACACGGGCTGGGACACGACCGTGTCCCATGCCCGTGTAACTTTCTGAGATCTACTGTGAAATCTGGACGCACATGGGTTAGGACATAACCGTGTCCCACCCCCGTGTAACTCTCTGTTCGCGAGTGGGAATTTTGGGCGCACACGGGCTAGGATACGACCGTATCCTACGCCCGTGTAACTTTTTGTGCTCAAGTATTAAAATTGAAATCTGGGCGGACACGGGCTGGGACACGACCGTGTCCCCCGCCCTTATAACTTTCTGTGGGTGGGTAGTTTAAAGGTGTGGATTGACACGGGCTGGGACACGATCGTATCTCTCGCTCGTGTAACTTTTTTTCTCTTTCTTTTTTTTCTTTGAATGTAATTTAAAGATAAAGGAAACTTAAAGAAATAAAAATAATAAAACTAAAGAGAAAAAGCAACAATAAAACTAAAAGGGAAAAGACTATGGCGAAAAATTGAAAGAAAAAGAAAAGAAGCAAAGCAGAGTTAGATAAAAGGAAAATGAACTGAAATTAACTGAAAGAAGTGAAGAATAAACAAAGTTAGACATGGGTTGCCTCCTAAGAAGCGCTTTAGTTAACGTCGATAGCTCAACGGGATACGTCTTCTCATGTTAGTTCTGTCAGATGGAGGTAAAACTCCTCTCGTCCAACATGTTCCATGTTTCTACTCAAGTATAACTTCAACCGTTGCCCATTTACCTTAAATGTGCCCTTCTCTAGGTGTGTAACTTCAACAATCCCATACGGGAAAACTCGTGTAATTGTAAATGGTCCAGACCACCTAGATTTCAACTTATCTGGGAATAAACGAACATGAGAATTATACAAAAGAATATGATCACCTTCTTTAAATTGTCGACCTTGTTTGATTCGTTGATCATGATACTTTTTAGCCATTTCTTTGTATAATTTGGAGTTCTCATATGCATTTGCTCGCCATTCCTCTAGCTCGTTCAATTGAAGTTTCCTGTGAGAACCTGCACGCTCAAAATTAACATTAGCACTCTTAATTGCCCAATAAGCCTTATGCTCTATCTCTACCGGTAAATGACAAACCTTACCATATACAAGTCGGTAGGGTGTGGTCCCGAGTGGTGTTTTGTAGGTGGTTTTATATGCCCATAGAGCATCATCCAACTTTTTTGACCAATCTTTCCTATGATACTCTACGGTTTTTTCGAGAATTCGCTTAAGGTCGCAATTGGCAACTTCCACTTGGCCACTACTTTGGGGGTGGTACGGGGTGGCTATCCTATGTGTAACGCCATAATGTTTCAGTACTTGGTCGAGTTGAGCATTGCAAAAGTGTGTTCCCCTATCACTTATAATTGTCTTAGGGGTGCCAAATCGAGAAAATAGGCCTTTCAAGAATTTTTTTACTACCCTAGCATCATTAGTAGGTAGGGCTTTAGCTTCCACCCATTTAGAGACATAGTCAATAGCTACTAGGATATATTTGTTTCCATTAGAGTTCGGAAAAGGACCTATGAAATTGATCCCCCACACATTAAATGCCTCAATCTCGATGATGGGGTTTTGTGGCATTTCATCCTTACGGGATATATTCCCCACTCGTTGGCAACGATCACAACTCTCAACATATCTCTAGGCATCATTGAAGCCTTTTGATTCCTCAGCGAGGATTCAATGTTGCATAAACGAGCCTCATTGCCTTGAATATATTTTGTGAGAATTTTTTCCACACTAGACTTCTTTTCTTGAGGGAGAGGAGGTGGGAATGGTCTTTAAAATCCAAGTAGGCTAAAGTTGGTCTTTTGCTGGCCTTGGTTTTGGTTTCCCTATGAGAAATTGGGGTGATTCCTCCATCTTGGATTGTAAGTGTTAGTGTAGGGGTTATTTTGTTGCTTAGGTGGATTTCCTAGATAATCTACCTGTTCCAGTTATTCTTGTGCTCCATACCCCTGCATACCAAAATCACTTACATCCGATTGCACTTATTGAGGGCCAACTGAGAGTGCATCAATCTTCTTACTCAACAGGTCTACCTTGGTTGCCAGAGCAGTGGTCAAGTCCACCTCATAAATTCCCATGGCCTTTTGCTTGGCTCTAGTGATTTCCCACTAATAATTGTTCATTGCTATTCCTTCAATCAGGTTTTGTAGTTGCTCAGGTGTCTTTGTATTCAAAGTACCTCCCGCGGATGCATCAATCATCTGTCTAATAGATAAATTGAGACCATTGTAGAAGGTCTGAATCTGCATCCAAAGTGAGAGGCCATGATGTGGGCACCTCCTGAGCAAGTCCTTAAACCGCTCCCAAGTGTCATATAGCGTCTCCGCTTCCAATTGAGCAAAACAAGAAATATCATTCCAAAGTTTAGCGGTCTTTGCAGGTGGGAAATACTTCTCCAAAAATTTCTCTACCAATTCATTCTAAGTTGTGATTGAATTTCTTGGTAGGGAGTTCAACCACTGTTTTGCTCTACCCCTCAGGGAGAAAGGAAATAGCCGCAGTCGAATGGCATCATCCATGGCTCCGTTGATTTTAAATGTATCACAAATCTCTAGAAAACTAGAGATGTAGGCATTAGGATTTTCATCTTGGAGACCATCAAACTGAACATATTGTTGCACCATTTGTATGATGTTAGGTGCAATTTAGAAGTTATTAGCCGCGACGGTTGGCCTTGCGATACTAGAGTCAGCTCCAATAAGTGTAGGCCTTGAATAATCGGACATGGTCCGATTTGCTTCATTCCCGTTGTTAGCCATGTGTGGTGGATCTTCCTGCTCGATGAATTGAGTGTTGGCCTCTTTACCTTCTTCCCTGATTTCAACGATTGACTCGTCGTCTATGGTCGCCACAATTTGTCTAGGTCGCAATCTCAAATTTTGGAAGGCAGTTCCCTCAATTTCAGGATCAAGTTTTACCAAATTTTCTGAGTTGCTTCGGGTCATGCACTACAAGGGCAAGAAATATAAAATCAATTGCAACTCTAGGTAATAAAAGTAAACAATGTAAACAAAAGAAAATAAAGAAAAAATGGTCAAAGTAATAAAGCAACTAACATTCTTAATATCGAAAATCCCTAGCAATGGCGCCAAAAACTTGATATGAGGCAAGTGCACCTATCAATTTTAATATAGCGGATGTGAGTCTGAGTCGATCTCTTAGAAATTTCGAGTACTAATATTGACCTTAGCTCTATTATCTAACCGGAAAATTGTGATAAATTGAATGAATTAAAAATACTGAAATTAACCATCTAAACTAATTATGAGACTTGATTAAGCAAATTAGTAAGCAATAAAACTACGAACGACTTCAAGAAATTAATAACGTGTTTAGGAATTATTTCCCTTAGTGTTTAACATGTGACCGCATAAAATACATTTAATTCAATTTCTATTATTTTTGACCGGAGGGATTCACAATTAAAGTTAATACCTTTCTCAAACATATTAACCCTAATTCTAAATTATTTACCAGAATCTCTTCACTTAGTAATATAACTTAGAATTGCATTAATGTATAATGAATTCCCACATAAATAATTAATTTTCTGGAAGAAATATGTATCTTATTTCTAAGTATAAATGTAATTCTCTTCAATTATGCCAAGATCTAATTACACATGCAATTTCTCAATCATTATGCATAATATCATAAATTGATACTCTAGAATTATCAATCAACAATTAAACAACATAATTGAATCAAGAAGGAATAGAAACTTTATTGAAATCTATAAATAAACCCAAGAGTCACATGAAACCTTGGGTTCCATAATCCTAAATACACGAATTCTAAGCTATTATAATAAATCTAAAAATGAGTTCCATAAAAAACATAAAATAAAACATGAAAAACCCCTTTGGTTGATGAAAAATCTCTTCAATCTTAAAGTTGGTGTTGCTTTTGCCTTTTTCTTCTCTTTCTCCTCAAGTCTCTTCTCTTCTCTCGTGTCTCATTCGTTTTCTAATGTCTCTTTTTTTTTTTTAAAACCCTCAGATATCCTTTTATATATGTATTATAAGGATTCTGTTTTCGTCACCAGATACAGCCTGGGGACATGGCCATGTCCTAGATTGTGTAACTTCATAACTTCTTCATTTGAACTCCGAATTGAGTGAAACTTGATTCCTTTTCTTCGTTTTCGATCCTAGAACGTGTTCAAACCTTGAAACCAAAATTTTACTCAATTAAGTATTAATTTCTTGTAACGCCACCAACCTAACCCCCTTAGGTAACCTCGGCAAAGGGAAATACCCTTTACAAAGAGGAACCCTCACTACAGGGTAGGTCAAAACATTATCGACCTAACCCCCTTGGGTAACCTTAGTAAGGAGAAACACCCCTTGCACAAAATAACCCCTACTATCAAGCAGGTTAAAACGCTACTAACTTGACTATTTTGGATAACCTTGATAAGAGGAAACAATCCTTGTAGAGTAATCCCCATTATCGGGCAGGTTGGGACATTGCAGACCCAACCCCTAATCTCAGCAAAGGGAAACACCTCTTGTATAGAGGAATTTCTACACGAATATATTCTAAGGCAAAATAAGAAAAAGAGAGTATATATAAAAGCAAGTAGAAAATCTCATTTATTGATTGCAAAATTATACAGTTAAGGTTGGCATCCCGGCCTGGCACACACACACACACACACACACACACACACACACACACACACATATATATATAAAAGAAAAAATACATTATTACCCTGGATTAGCTAGCTCCGGTAACTCTGAAAAGTCCAAAGTTTTGATTTGCTTGGAGCGCTGATCCGATGGTGCCTCTTGAGAAGGTCGTCCTTGTACTGGAGCAAAGGCGAGAGGTTGTTGATGAGGGTTGGCAAAAGGATTGCCTTAATCCCGATCTCTATGAGTGGCATCCTCCGGGGTGACCTCTTATCGAGCTGCTGGGGGAGGAGTAGATGAATGAGCAATTTGTTTAGCCCCAGTAATAGAAGAGGTGCCTGGAACTTCATCGGTCGCCTGATTGGCCTCCTTTTCTCGCGCTTTGGCATCCCTCTTCTCCCTGAAAGTAAGGGAGTTTAGGAAATCTAAGAAGCTCAAGTCAAGGCCTGGATGGTGGGAGTGCACTTGCCTCCTTGTATAGTCGATGTAATTGATGAACAAGTCCTCCAGTTCTTCCAACCACTCTTTTGTCATCCGATAATCAGCTACGACCTTTTTCACGGCAGCATCACTGAGGACCTCTCTACTCTCCATCTTGGAAATTATCTCCTCCATCTTTAAAACCTTTCCTTACAACTCCTGAACCTGTTGCTCTAACCCAACCTTCAAACTGGCCAACTCCAGTGAAGTGGCTTTGACACTTTTGCAGTTGGACGCCTTCATTGCCAGCTCAGTTTTCATCCTAGCGATTAACGCTTTCAACTCGGCATTTTCCTTCTTAAGTTAGGCCTTAGCCTCCCTTTCCTCGTCCAACCTATGAGAGAGGTGAGCCTTGGTCCTCTACTCGTCCTCAAGCCGAGCCTTCAGGTCATCAGCCTTCTTTATTTCCTTCTTGGCATTCTCTTTCTCTTGTTTCGCATGCGCTTGAAGCCTTGCCACCTGCACATAAGAGCAACGCAAGCACCCGTTAGCTTTGGATAATTTTTCTAAATATTTATTTGTGGAAGACTTTGCCTCTCGTTGGTACTTCTCAACCTTTTACCTCTTTTTGGGTGGTATCATACTTACTTTGCTAAAGCAGCACTTAGCCGTAGTACTACAAAGAAACGTAAGCCGAGGTTAGTTTAATGAAAAGGATAAAGTACATTAAGATAAAGAGGTGAAGGCTTACTTGCCGCATGAGCGTATTCAAATGGCTTGTCATCTCCATGGGATTACCCCTACCTACCACGAATAGTCCCTCAAGCACGGTCCAGTTGCTAGGGGTGTAAGACCCCAATGAAGCTTGGTAGTTGAGAGTTGGCGCTTAGCTCGAATCTCTTACTTGTGCCTTAAGAGTTTCCCTTTGACCCTCTTGATCTCGGACTCAGGAGCCTCGTTAAGCAACTCGTCATTCCGGGAGACATATGAGACCCCCTTGAATGAGTTTGGCTCAATCCCCAAGTATCTAAACTTATTAAGGACGTCAAAAAACTCGTCCCCAAGTTCGTCTATACACTTGAAGGGATGAGCCATCGGTCACTTTACCTAAGAGGGACGACTCAAAGGCAGCATCGCTAAGGATCTCTACTTCTTAGCTTTAAGCTCGGCCTCCTTAGCTGTTTTGAGAGCCTTCCTTTTTGCCTTACATCTTCAACTAGGGCGCCAACCTTTCCCATCTCCTCTTCTCTTACCCTTGGAGGGGTAAGCATTTAAACCTCTAGCTCCTCCATGTTGATATGCTTATCCCCTATAAGAATAGGCTCAGTAATGGGGACGAGGGCAAGGATAGGAAGAGCCACACTTAAAGGCTCTGCATCTAACAACTCATCCTGAATAACAATAGCAATCCCTTAAGGAGTAGCCATCAATCGCATTCTAATGGTCTCCCCGGCCCTTTGCTTTGCTTGTATGGTTTTGCCGTTCAACTCGTTTACCTTGGCTCTTGCCTAGCGATGGCTCATTAGCTCGTCCATTAAGGGATGAGGAACCCTATTAGCTAAATTTTTACCTCTAAAAATAGATTGAAGGGATGAGGAAAAGAAAAAGCGAGACAAACAAAATAAATTACTACTACCATTCACAAAACTCCATCGTGATTGGTACAACCAGGGAAGTTCCCTCATTCTATAGAGTAAGCGTCAGATGAAGTACCTCAAGATTAGCACAGCAAACAAAGGCGCTTGCAAATAGAGCAAACCTCCACCTTCGGCTCACTTCTTGACCACAGCCTTCTTTATGTTGAAGAAGAGCTCGAAGAGCAGATGTCGAAAGTACCTCCTTACTATCTCTATGGCATTAATCTTCTAGCCATGCCTCAGGGCCATGAAGGCCTGAATCTCTCATGCGACTTTCGTATTACTAGGGCTAAGCTCTTTATGGGCTTCGGTCCGGACCAACTTGGTCTGCCGCGACAAAAAATCTGCATGTCCAGGCAATTTGACCACTATGTAGTCGTCTTGCCAACCATTCACAAAATCCATAAGGCTGTAGAATATTTTCTTCCTTAGAAGAGCTCAAGAGCAGCCTTTATCATCAAATACTCATACAATGCCTGAAAAGCCTTCAATGCCCTCTACCCATTAGGAGGGACCTATGCTGAATTGCACCAGTGAAAGTTGAAGAGCTCTTTCTCGAAGCAACTTAAGGGGAGGTGTTGCCCGAACTCCAAACACTTATTGAAAACTACAAAGCGCCTCCCCAATAGCAAGGCTACACGGTCCTCCCTACTTAGTAATTGTATCTACCACCCAGGGATTGCCTCAACAATGAAGTTACCTAAGACCCAATTGGGGGCAGTAGGTTTGCTCTTGCTTACCCGGTCGCTAAGCCCTTTGCCCGTCCCAGGCACATCAAACAAATCCTTAGGAGAGGGGCATATGTATATACATCCCTTGGGATGGCGTTGATAAGCCTAGCCCTATCTAGCGCCTCCACCGCCATTTTAGTATTATCATCCAGTTGAGCTAACGATGAGACCTCATCCTCTTCTTCTAGGGGGGGGGATCGCTCCTTGTTGATTCGGAGTCAGTAAGGTTGTGCTGTGACGAGCCAGACCCTGCCTCACTTGTGTTAGCTAACATGGTTACAAAAGGTGATGAAGAAGTAGGAAGTTAGAAAAGCTTTTGAAGAAAGTTTGATGCAATGCAAGAAAGTGAAATTCACAATAGTAGAATAGAGACATTGCAGAAAAGCAATTTCTCGTTGTGATTGTACTATTTATAGGCTAAGCGCTTAGGAAATCGTACAGGTGATTATTGGGATTTGTATAAGCATAAATCTCTTGGAATGTTATAAAACAAACACGTGAAGTGAGTTTTGATCGAATGGTCATCTTTAAAAGTCAAAACATGTGTAGTTGCACGCCGGTCTGCTACGACAGGACATCTGTCACATCACATTAAATGCATAGAAAATGGACGCGCTTAGGTTAGAATTTGAAAAGGTTTCTTTCACAAGAAGTTTCCTTATGGCCCCTTTAACTTCCACCTAGTCGGCATGATAAAGGCACGGCGCAATCGCATCTACTCAATCCATGACGAGTGCTACCTGGCCAAACTAGCTCGTAGCCTTAAATTGCTCGCCTAGTAAGATGCAAAGGTGTCCTACTTTGATACCCCAACTGAGGCTCCATCCTGCTTGGGTTGTTAACACTTCGCTTCAAGATAGTTATTGACTACCTTGATCCATCCCACCTCGAACATCTTTGGCCCAAGTATTCATTACCTCAGACATCTCTACCTTGGCCTATTGCCAGTTTGGACCTATATCCTTGCAACGTTGGCACTTTAGCGCTAAGTCGAGCCCCTTTAAGTTAGACTAGCTACACACCTAAGCAGCCCATATATCCCTTCTTCTTACCTTCACCTCGGTAATGAGATGGCGAGGGGAGATTGGTGAGTAAGTATTGACAAGGCTTTTTAAACATGGGCCCCTCAGACTGATCCAAATCTGACGTACCTTATCACCTAGGGCTCACCACTGTAAGCTCAAGCCCTAGGCTTGGATTGATAAAGCCCAAAGAGCTCTTCAACAGCTAGAATGTATAAGTTAAGGATCAGATACCAAGTCAAGTAGCCACCTCCGGTATAAGTGGAACATGTCGGACACCACGACCCCACTCTCCTAAACTTATGGGAGAAGATCTCTCCTACTAATTGTCCTCAAACTACCAGCGCTACTTCTCTATAAATACCCTTTCGCCACCTAACGGTAAATCTCTCTCTACACTCTATATACTATGCTTGCCCGCATCAAGCTTTTGGGGGGCTCGTTCAAGACTTACTCGAACTTACTCCAAAGCACCTTTTATTCTCCTAAAATTCACTATTGACTTTAGTATCAGAGTGAAAACGCTAGACGACACCTCGATGTCTTCTCCTAGTGTTCTGTTTTGCAGACTTACTATATGTAGAGCCCAATTACTATCGGCAAATACCTTGAAACGATAGAAAGTTGTTTTACCTAAATGAAAAAAGTTTATAGCTATAAGGATTTATGTTTTTGCTACCTTTTATCTTAAGTTTAATGCTTTACAATTTTTTTTTTCCATTTCATGTGTTAAAATAGAGAAAAAAAAAACCTAGAAAAGACATCCATTTGACCATCGCCATCAAAAGAGTTATTGAGATGACATACGTGGCTTCTAAACATCGTCCATGTGTCCTATTTATGCCAAGCCACTTTCATTATTTGAATGAGGTTTATAATGATGAGAAAAGATCCATCTCTATTAATGCATCACATATTAATGTACATATTGAAATTTTATCAATACCTTACATCATTAATGCATTTACACAATGTGTTAGTACCATTAGACTTTTCTTAGTAAAATTGGATATTTTTTAACTAGTTTATCGAAACATAGCTCATGAAACATAACCATAGAATTTACAGGCATGAAACAAAAACGTATATAATATAATATTGTAATCAATAAAATATAATATGAACCATAGATTTAGTTTTATTTTTTTTAAGTTAAACTAAACTTCTAAATTGTGGAAAAGGCCTTATTCGAATGCTCATGTGTTTCAAGGCAATGAATTCAATTATAATCACACCTCCTTGCAACCAGCATCACTGCTAATGATGAGGATGATGACAATGATGAGGAGAGTGGAAACCACCTCGATTGTTACCATAATCACTAGTTCACTAAACATGGTCTTTTTCTAGTATGATAAGGTATGGCAACACTTCTTTTTGGCTTTTTTTTTTTTTTTTTTTTTTTTTTTTTTTTTTTGCCAATAAGACTTAGTGGTAGTAGGTATCATGAAGGTGGTTCTCACGCATACTCTTAGAGGTGCAGCAGCCATAAGCAATGGTGGACTCGCAAAAAAGCCCCCTTGGCGTTGCTAGTGAGAGTCCTTCGACACTCAAGTTAGCAAAGAGAATATTTAGGAGTAAAAAGAGGAAATAGAAGTAGGGAGTCCTTGGTGAGAAGGATTAAGAGAGAGAAAGAGCCAAGATCCCTTCACCTGAGGCCTCATGTCCTATTTACATGGTATGGAGCTAACTTGCTGGAGCTACGTATCGACCAATGATTGACCCGTACATAATATGGAACGGGGGTGTGGTTAGTATGAGAAAGGATAGCTCCTTCTGCCAATTGGTGTATCATGGGAAAGGAGCTTATCACATCAGTATGGACAGTCGTCATAACCTAGATGGTTATATTCTTAAGTTGTATAGTAAGCTATCACATAGCATTTAATGAGAAGAGAGAGGAGTAGAGAGCTGAGTCTCCTCCCATAATGTGCTCTCTAATCCAAGCATCAGGTAGTTAGCATGGTGTAACTTTATGGTCAAGAAGTGGTCGATAAGCTATGGATTTAGTCGCTGTAAACTCCTCTAGTCCTCGAGGCTTAGGATCGAAGAGTTTAGCATCTTAAGGATTTCACAATGGGCTCTTGGTCTTTTTCTTAGCCCAAGGCTAGAGGAATGCTTAGAGCTCATTTGAGTTTATGTATGAGCATTCGACATATTGATGGTTTACCTATGCTTAGGCTTGGGCTAATTCATCTTTTTAGGCTTTGGTAGGTCAATTCACCCAACGGAAGGCTAAGCTTCTGTATAAGAGGTGCTCTTAGAATGCTAAGCGGGTCCAATGACTTAGGCTTGAGCCTTCTAAACAATAAGCCAAAAAAGGGCAATCAATAAGATAGTAAGTTAATTTGTTGATGACATGGGACTGGAACGTTATTGCTCCTACTATTTTTTACAAAGGTTAAGTCATTATTCATAGAGTTATGTGTGACCCTAATCTAAATTCAAAATGTACTTTAGATGGAGTGGTAGGTTTGAATCCAAGTTTATAAGCACTCTATATATGCTATTAAATATATGCAAAGTAAGAGATTTTGTTGAAATTCTAAGGACTTGATTTAAGAAAATTACGCTATGTGATTAATTATGAGCAAAACGTTTATTAAAAGAGTTTAACCTTGGCTATTATTCTTTTATCGATGTTATTTTCGAATTTTTCATATTAAATCCATCTATTGAATCCTCTTTTCTTACTCGTTTATTCTTTTATTATGGTGTATTCTGTAAATGTAAGGGTTTGATTGGAATAATCATATGCGTACTGCATATGTGATACACTATACATGGTTTTAAAAAAGTAAAACGAGACTATCACTTGAAGGGATGATTAGATAAGAATAAGATGGAGAGGAGGAATAGACATTCTTAGAGTCTCAAATGCATAAGTGACAAATGTAAGCCCCACAACCAGTCACTCAAGGTTTTGATCGGCTAAAAGATCCGATTAAGCCTAAATTATAAATAAAGCTAAAAATAATAGTAAAAATGATCTCGTAAGTTTGAATTTAAGAAAATAAGCAATAAAATAAAAAAATATAAAAATTCCAAATTTTAAGTATATAACTCGTCATTTATCGAAAATGTATTTTGATAATTAACAAATCGCTAAAGATAAATTATATGTATACTAAAAATCATAAAATGACCTAAATAATATTTAGGAATATTTATTTGTACTATATATGAATTTACATGTATGTAAAAATACGCGTAATTACTTAAAATACACGAAATGTACTAAAATAATAAGAAATAATTAAATAAAATTCATAATTAATTAAGGAAAAATATAGAAAAATGAGGAAAATTCCAGAAGTGAGGCATGGCAATCTGATATTGAAGAAAAAAAATCAACCAATTAAAATGCAACAAATAGAAAGTGGAAAGAAGAAGAGCTAAAGCAATTGTCTTGTCTTATTAATACACAATAATTTCCTTAAGGCTCTATAAATAGCAAGAAAAATTCAAAAGCTCATTTGGTCAGTTTGGAGAGTAAGAAAATTAGGGAGAGGCGAAATTGAGAGGAAAATTAAGGTTAGAAAAAGAGATAGGAAAAACTGTGCAATTAGGGCCTTAAAGGGGAACCCACACCAGAAGAGTACCTGGGAGTGGACGGCTACTACCACCACACGGTGGTGGTAGTGCTCAGACCGGCCGATAAGGCCATGGCAGCCGGCGATGACCAGAGCCACCCAGACCGATGAGTTCGATTTTTAGCTCGATTTTGTATAATTTTGTAAAAAATAGTAAATATTATTAGAAAATTATGAATTTTGTTATTCTGAAATATTTTTATATGTAGTTTTTAGGAAAAATATTATTTCGATGAAAATATATCCCGTAATATATGGTCCTTAAGAAATCGTGCAAAACCGAGCATGTTTTGGTTTAGAAATAAATGACCTTAGGAGTGTAATTTTGAACCCAAAAATTTTTTGTAGACTACTTAGATGATATAGAACAGTGCTATGAAGCCCGTTTTCAAAAAATTAATTTTCAAAAATTTTAGATAATTTTTAGGCTTTAAAATAAGGCATAAAATGGGTAATTTAGAGTTAATTAAGTAATTAAATGGTTAATTACTGATTTAGTAAATAATTATATGTTTTAGGATGTTGAAATCTGATGAAGTATGATACTTATAGTATTTAGGGTGTTAGATGTAATTATTAGGTTAATTATGTAGTAAATGAGTAATAGGGAAAAATAGTAAATTTTAAGTTAATTTTGTAAATTAGGGTAATTAATAGTAAAATCTGATTTAGGATGAATTTAGACATTTTGAAATGATAATTGATGTTGGGAGATAGTAATTAGAGTGATAAAAATATTATATGTATATTATGTACATAATAAGTAATAGTGCATAATACAAAATTATTAGAAATATAATAAATAGAAAATATTAGAATAAAAATTGATATTATGATAATAATAAAACTGATAGAAAACTTAAATTTATGTAATTATATGAAAGATATAAAAATTTTTTACATCAGGAGTAAATTCGGTACACTAATAAGGATTTAAGTATACCGAGTGGAATAAAATACTAATTAGAGGTAATGATGGTATTTAAGAGATCGAGAAGTAATGTGATTATTTTCACATTATGAGTTGAAATGAATTTCTAGGGTTCGAGTATAAAACAATACTTAGAAATCGAACTAGAACCTAATTTAAAAATTGATACAGAAATCGAACCCGAACCTAACCCTGAACTTAGAATAATTGTAAAAGACTTAAGACCTAGATAATTAGGCATATTAAACCCTAAACAAAACATAACAATAAGCATTATTGGATAAAATGAACCTATAATAGTTATATGAAAAACTGAAACCACGTTTGTGTTATAAGGATAATCGGCGATGGCTTGAGCAAGTCGGATCTTGAGTGAGTGAGCGAGGAGTTGAGGTAAGTTGGGATTAATACAATGCTTAAGATTATGCTTGGTTGTACTTGTTAGATAGTTGGTTGTGTGTATATGCTTAATTATGAGTGATGCTATGATTCTGTTTATTGTTCTGGCATGTATTGTACGATTTGTATAAAATGAATAATCACTCTAAACTGGACCTAATCAAATATACGACTTGTAATCATAATTGGACCTGCATGGCAATCTATTAAGGGAAACTTAGGATTCTCTGGCCAAACCCTTCGAAAGGGATAGCGCAGGATTTCAAAGGGTCCTTTCTTCATCCTCAGTCGAACTAAGTGACAGGCGAGGAGTTCGCGGCGAGGGTGAAGTCAATGGTTTGAAGGTAGTCATGAGAGGAGCAAGGTTTCCATTACACAAGCTTAGGTTTAGTCGTGAGCTGTTGCATTAATGGCAACTCCTCAACCCGGATTAGAGCAGGTGCAATTTCTCTAATATCACGACGGGCCGGACAACATCGTGCGATGTCATTTGCTTGAACATGCATTGTACTTAATAAGTTAGTTGATAACCTTGTTATGTTTATGGTATAGTTTTAAGTCCTCCATCCTAATTTATTGAGCTATGGTTGCTTACATCTCTATAGACGTCGTGCAGGTGCTGGCTAAGAAGCGGCAAACAACTACTCCGAAGCTAGCAACTGCTTGATCCTAGGGAGTGAGGAAAAACATTTAAAGAATAAACACATATTTTTAAGGTTTAAGCTTTTACTTTAGAATTTTTCATTCTTGAATAATGTAATAACTAGGAAATATATTACGAAGAAATATTGTAAACGATAATTGTAATAACTAAATTATAGTGTGTATATATATATTTTCGCTTTCTTATGTAAATGATTTATTTAAGTTATAAACCATTTATTTCAAAGCGAATTAATCGTGGATGCCTTTTATAGATCAGGTCTAGGATAACAGTTATAAGACCAACTTCTATCATAGAATGGTTTATATGGCGAGGTTGTTACGACTCTGCCGCTTTGGAGCATAACAATAAACAAGGCAACTTTAAGGGATTTTAGGCGTTCACTTTGTAATTCGAGTGAATGAGATCAATTCTTTACCTGAATTACTTATTTGATTTTAGAGAATAGAGATTTTGCAGAGCACTATTATTTCTCTATTCTCTCTAAGAGTCTTAAATAAGAGAAAAATATTAGGTATTTGTAGACTCTTAGGCAAGATGGCATCTATTGGATTATCTAGGTGATCAATAGATAAGATGAAATCTGCTCAATTTATAATTACTCATTAAATGATCCGATAGATGAGATGAAACCTGCTCAATTTATAATTATTTAGAATGAGCTAGTTAATGAGCTTAAGACTAGCAATCTTCCTTAATGTGTGAATCTGCTCGAGAAAGATTAGATGTAAACGGACCGGTTCAATGATTCTCGTTCCAAACCTATTAAGTCAAACCTCCCTAAATCATCCTAAAATATGGATCCAATTCGTTAAATCCTATCACTAAACCTAAAGAGTAAAACTTAAATAAATAATATTTTACATATTTTATGATGTATAATCAATGATTCTTATCCTAACAAAAACTGATAGGAAACTGCAAAGACGGATAGGATATCAATTAGCATACTAGTGCGTAGGAATCTTTTCACAATGAACTTAAAAGTGAGACCCTACCCCCCCACCCCCTACAGGGTCTTACATAACCACTGTTTGTTGTCGGCGCTGTTCTTCCTCTTTCTTTCGTGGTCCCACAATACTAGACAAAAACAACTTTCTATTTTCGTCCTTTTATGTTTTTTTTTTTTCTTTTAATTATATTTTCTTGTTTGCCTAAATTTATGTAGGTATAAAACGCACGATAATTGCCGTATAAGACCACACGTTACGTCAAACTTTTTGAAGAAGAATATACGGAAGATAAAGTTTGTCTAGTGTGTGATAATGAATAATGTCAAGCACACACAAAAAGAAAATAATTACAATTTGGAATCATAAAATATTAAATTGAATTTGGTTTACCAGAAAATAAGAAAAGGATGTGGAGACGAGATCTTGTAGACTAAGACATTTTGTTGAATGAGAACCAAGATTTTCTTTCTTTTGGCCTAGTTAATTTTATTTATAGAATGCCCACTTTTCTTCAAATTTGATGATTGAAATATTTTACAATTTCAAAATTTTTTTTCAAACTTCTGTAAGGATGTACGAGTGTTTCAGATTTAATAAATTACAGTACTAAATTACAAACTTGATAGAATTTTTAAGTTATATATTTACTTGTTTTTTTTTTTTTTTGGCTAATATATATTTACTTGTTTGACACGTATTATTCAATCAATTCTTTCTAAGGCATAAACGAATTGAATATCTAACGAGGATCCTCCAGCAGATTTTCCAATTTCCTTAACGGTGGAATATATAAATTAAATGACGGCCCCACTTTCAATTTTCCAGATCCGCGGAAAGCATGATGATTAATTTAATAGATTATTATATTCTTAAAATGGTTATAAAATTGTACGTTTTTGGACTTTTTTTTCTTGAAGTTCGTGTCCCGTCCCTGTCGTGTCTCCCTGAATCTGTACAGCCTAGTTTTGATTTTTTTTTTTTAACGAAACACAGCCTAGTTTTGATTAATGCCTTTTCCATGTGTACAGTTCTAATCTATGTCTGTGTTTTCTTTTGTTAGGTGATTTTTCTCGAACTCGATTGCTAAAAACTCCAGTTTACATCGTTTATGGCAGGAAGGGCGGTAACTAACCGACTAGCATATGCCTGGATATACTCATAGAAAATATTGACTATTTGGATTACGAGGAAGTCGTTAAAAGGCGGGAAAAATAAAATAAAACAAAGGAAAAAACTTTTCATTATATCCATCAACACGTTTGTTTGATGGAAAATATTTTCTAATTCTTTTAATATTAATTATTAAATATTATAGTAATAATTTTTAGAATATTATGATTGTTAGTTATTTTAGTGGCAACTTATAGTGAGAGTTAAAGGTTAAAAACAATAGACGTTAATGATTATGCTTAACCAATACAAAAAATCTCAATAAAAGTTGAAAAAAAATCATTCTTTTATGTCTCTAATTAACAATTTGAAAATCATAAATGTTAAAGACTAAAAACCAACTGCTGCTATTAATTTTTGCATGAATTCAAAGTGACCATGATTTATGATAAGGATAATTTGTCAATAAAAGAGATCAAGAGCAATATGTCGAGCAAAAATTGGTAAGACTACGAGATGAAATCTAAAAGTCATGAGGTTTGCAAACGGTTTGATTACTAAAGATTAATACTCTAATGGCGACAATAGTTTTAAAAAGAGATTTAGAGATTGTGGTATTATCTGTTTTACCTCAAGCATAAGAGCCACGTGAAGTAGAATATCCTAAAGGCATTATTATCTATTATTACTATAAGTAGAGCAATTATGTGAGCAAAATGCCTTGAAAGCAAAGCCAAATGTAGGACGATAAAGATAAACCTATTGTTGATGTGGCAATAGCCGAATTAGCGGATAAAGAGCTATTACAGCATCTAATAATTAAGAGAAATCTATGGATTGAGTTATAGACTCTAATAGTGCTTTCTACATGAAAACTTATGAGCCAGTTACCAACATTGGATGGTAACCTATTATTAGCATTGATAATAGGGTGATGGATCTTTATATTTGTGTCATTATCTATTGTAGGGAAACGTATGTTAGCTATACCATGGAAAAGTTTATTTTATTTCACCCAATTGTTGTATGAAATCCGAAAGAGAAGAGAGTCTAAAGGCAGGTGGAGCCTCAAATACAAATTGTATTTAGTAACTCAAAATGTGCTAACTAGAAAGAGTGGGAATCATGCTAGTGTTAATGGTTATAGCTAGGTATGGTTTAGAGTAAACGAAGAGTGGCAGATGTCATAGGTATTTACATTGTAATGAACATCTTGGAGGTTAACAATTTTAGAAGACTATGGCTATATTATAGGCATTAAGTGTCTAATTAAGTGTGCTAAAATGTACAAATTCAAGTCATAGTGGAAAATTCTTAGGTTTATATCTTGAATTTATACAAGATTTAAGTTTAAAGTATAAATAGATAAGCAAATAAGCAAAAGGTAGGTTGATGCTTGGTTCAAGCTCTAACAATTCCCTTTCTTGTGTTTTCTTTTTACTTTTTATGTATTAAGATGTGGTGTACATATGCTATATAATAACTTGAATTTTCATAATTAAATAAATTAATTAAGGGAAATGGCATTTTTTAGAATGATTTAAAAGTTTGGGGGCAATTTAGTCAAATAATTAAGAAAAGGCACATGAATAGCACATGCCTTTTAGAAATTAAATAGTACATTATTTCTTCTATTCTCTTCCCTCTTTCTACCATAATGTATTCTTCTTCAACATAACAATACCATCCTCTCTTCCACACCATATTCAAAACCATAGTAGTAAGTGAGAAAAACTATTCAAAATCTTTGAAGTTTTATGTTTAGAAAGTGGAATCTTATATAAAATTTCTTAATTTAACGGTAAGGGACCTAGGAGTGGAGGAGTTCGATGATTTAAAAGAATAAACTTGTGGTACATATAATGGATATGGATTTTTTTAGTGTTGCTACTATTGTTAGGATGTTGGTTTAAGTCTAAGAGTACAATTATTAATGGGAGTTGTAGAAGTAAAAAAAAAGTTACAGAAGAATCGAATAAGGAGACTCAAACCAACAAGTAAGTAATGATTTCTTCTAGCTAAATTGTGATTCTGTTGTTTAAGTTGATATGTTAAGGATTTAGAAGTTGAAAATGTTGTAGCTGGAAAGGGAAATGTCGGATTTAAGGTTGTGGGTTATGAATTTCAAACAAGATGAATGGGAATTCATAACTTCTAAATGGTCACGAGGACAAATTATGTAGTTTTGTAGAATTCAAAGCTACTAATCGATTGATAGATAAACTAATGACTAATTGATAAGAGAAATTGTACTACTGGTCGATCAATAGTTAAGTTGACAATCAATCGATAAGGTACCTCTCAAACCTAGAACCTTTTGACTTGTTTTATTTTCTAGCAACCAATCGGTAATACTTTCATCGATTAATAGGTAGGACATAGAACACGAATAGAATGTTTGAAACTCTCCCATTTTTTAAGCTTTTTTCACTCAAATCAATTCCCCCTTAATTTTAGCACTACTCTTTGCCACACAATAAACCAAAAATACATTGTAACAACTTTTAGCCAACTAATCAAATTTATCATAGGAACTTAGGTGTTGGGAATGGTCAAAAGGATAGAGTTAAGGTATCAATTAATATGGTTAGAGTCTAGTCTGAACATCATACTTTATTTAATATCAGGATTAAAAAGTAAAGCTAAAATGGATTTCATTGAGATACTAATCTCAGGTAAGATGTTACATGATTTTTGAATGTGTTTGCTAGTTTAGTTATTAAGTGAATTTAACTATATTCAACCTTAAATGCTTAATATGTTGAGTATGTTTGGCTAGGCCTAAGGGTGGCACCCAAGGATTTGTAATTGGCATTGTCTTGATTAGAGATGCTTACTGAGTTGATCTGGTTAGATTTTAGGATGTAAATAACTCCAAGGTGTTGAGGAGTACTCAATATCGAGTATGTATAATGTATATGATATTTGTGTGATTTAGGGTTATAAGTTACCCCAAGCTTTGGGATACCAAAGTTGTGCTACGTATTAGACTTTAATAAAGAGAATAATAGGTTGTTGAAAGCATGTCTCACATCCATGTGTGATATTGAATATGTTTGCTAATGCATATGTGATTGCGTAATTCTCTTACTAGGCAATTTTGCTTACCCTTCAATGATCTTGTTTTTACATGTAGGGAATGTAGGAGATCCGGACTACTATAACAACTTAAGTTACGACTTAGTGTACAACGTGGAAAATGATGATTATACCTACTAAATGATGATTATGCCTACTACAAGAAGTAGTAGGAGGGTTTGTTAGTTACTTGTGTGATATTATACTATGACAGTACTAAAGATATAAACTCCTCATGTTCTTTTGATTTCATTTCTATAGTATGCTGTAATAGGAGCAAGTGAGACTCTATTAATGTGTATTAAATAGTTTGGATTGTAAGAGTATGAAAAACTCCATTGATTATAGTGTGCCTGTTACCTATGTTGTGACTTAGAAATTTCCTTACTATTAGTGTAGTTGTGGTTTATTTACTAAATGCACTTGAAGATATTACCAAATCTTGAACCTTAGCATATTATTACCTCGATATTGTCATGTGGCTGGCTATAATTACCTGGGTTTCGAGGCGTTACATGTTATTACATAATTAGCTAAAGCGTGAAAGAATGGAAATTTTTGAAGACTTGTTAAACATCTTATTGTTGCTACACTATAATGAATTGGTTTAGTCTTTGTTTTTGGCAGCTTTCACCTGTGTTCTTTTGAATTTTTATATGTAAATTTTGCTTTCTTTTGCTATTTACATGTTTTTCTTATAATTGTGCATTCTATAATCTTATAATGAAAAGCCCAATCCAATCTTAACATGTTTTGATTGAATTTTGGTATTAATGTAAGGAATAGAAAACTTATATGAGAGAAAATGGATGTTTGAATTCAAGTTTGAACAAAGGATAAAAATTTTCAATAGTGTAAATAGGGAATGAATACTACTAAAAGTGGTACAAATAAAGAATGCCCTTATGTGCCAAATTAGATGGCCACATCAATAACAACTAATGAAGTCATAATGATAGCATAATATTATCATTTGTTTGTATCACTTTTAATAAAGTTCATCTCCTTTTTACAATAATAAATATTGTTCCTTTATTGGACATTTATCATATTCAACCATCTTTATTGGAGGAGCTTAGCATAAGTCCTTAGGGTAAGCTGTCTCATTGAAGCAAAACTCTTCAATAAAGTGGGGTACTTAAGTTGGAAAGTTGCTTCGCCAAGAAACCTCAAAAGTTATTTGTTAATGTAGAGAATCGTGTCAAGTGTGTCTAATAAAGATACGTCTAATATTAGTTTGTGTAACATTTATGTTTTGGGTTATGTAAATAATACAAAAAATTTTACAAAGCCCTTTTTAAAAATTTTAGAAATAGTTAAGCATTCCTTAATCGAAAGAATTTCTTAAGATACCAAGATGACATAAAAAACTCTTGAAACAACTCACTATATTTAATAACCCTTACATGTAGTTTTCCTTTAAAAAACATAAACGGCTTAATCGAAACATATAGGATTTGATTGATTTTAGGTGAAAATATAAACTATTTTCCTATACTTTTCCCTAAATCAAATATTCCAACGTTTTAACTTTTAAGAACCATTTGGGGACTTTGAAATCAAAACTGAAACACTGAAATCACGAGGATAGCCAATGAAATAAGATTATATCGATGGTAAGCAGGAACATCCCAATACATAATTTATTAACCAAGATTCAAGAGGAGTAAGTACGTTTAATTAATAAACGGGCTAGCCGATCGTGAAGAGCCGTAGAGTACAAAAGATTCCAAGATCTAAAAGAAAGCTGAAAAGGACAAATTCATAACCAGACAAAGTCAAAGAAAGAAGCACATGCTTCCATGAACAGAGCCAGTGAGGTATGAGCTGTCAATTACCCGTACGTTTCACATGTGACAGATAAGTACACACACCGAGGGAAGGAGAGAGATTCTGAGATATAAAAAAGCGTTGCAAGTGATCGTTTATTCTTTGAATCTGCAGTAAAATGGTGAAATGAGGACTAGCTTATCTTGTCCTAAGTAAGCAGGTTTTGCTATGTCCTATAACTTATTTAGCTCAAATTGGTTGTTTTATAAACAGTTGAACATGGGTTCTCGTTGTTCCTTTTTATTGCATTTTTATTTCGATACCCGACACTTTCTGCGAATGTTCTTTTCTTATAGTTCGTAATGGATCTGTCGGTTAATATATTATGAAGTACTGCAAAATGATCTAGGGTGAACTTGGTGCATTGGTGTAATTATGGGAATCGATCCAAAGTTGCATTCTTTGAAGGTTACATATTTAAAGATAATGATTCCTTGTAAATGAGTAAAACGATATGGTAATCGAAAGAACGAAAATTTTTCAAAATTTCTTATTAATATATGATGGTTTGAATGAAGGAGTATCAGAGGAGATTATAGCCCAATAGGTTTAGATTGATCTATTTAAGTGATGTACCGAGTTATCTCAACTTATTCCAATTTACTTTGATTAGTTAATTTCGAGTCTAAGTACAATTAGAAAGATCTATCAATTAGCTTAGATGCAGACCTCCTATAGGAGCTCAAACTAGATAAGGAAACCTCGAAATAGGTTAGAGTTAAAAGAGCATATGAGTTGGACCTCCGACGCCCAGCTTAGTAGGTTTCAGTTTTGAACATTCAAATTATAACATAAGGATGCAAATTGTTTGATAGTTATTATATTTGATAACCGTCTATCAATCCATCCTTAGAAATCTAGACATAGTTTAGATAGTTAATTTCTTGCATGATTAACATGTCAACTGTCTCTTAAAAGTAATTAAATCGATTCTCCATAAATAGGACCATAAGTACTACAAATGATCTTCTTGAACTCTTCATCCTTTCACTCTCATATATACTACTTTTGCATATTAATTTTTTTTAACCATAATCTATATCTTTTTACAAATTGTCACAAGCCCAGTCTCAAAATTCGGTCATAAGCCCATCACGAGGTTTCACCATCAACAATGAATACATTCTATCAAGTTACATTCTAACCATTATTTGCAGCAACTTAATACTCGGATATTTAATTACCAAGTTTAATAGGATGGTACGATAAGGGACGTTTAATCAAGTCGCACAACGAATTTTCCAATAAGCTTTATAATGAGTTTTAGAAGCTTTAAGATGTGAATGGATCCAATTACTTATCCCTGTTTGGTTTTGAATTAGTGGCACTAAAGCCTAGGATTTAACGTTAATTATAACATGTAGGATGTCAACAATTATAAATATAGGGAAATTGTACATATGTGTATATATATATATATATATATATATATAATATGTGTCTATGTGTTTGTATATATATTTATATATGTATATATTCATCATGGCACAAAATGGTTAGAGAGAGGTTATTATAGTAGTGAAATGAGGCATTCTAAAATGCCGACAATTCATTTAATGTGAAGACCATTCTCTCGCTAGGATATTAAATTAATCTATATGCTATACCCTCTAAAAATATGTAGTTGTCATGAGACATTAACAATATAGGATAACATTATAAAGTTTTTATTTTATATATACTAAGGCTAGTAATTTGGAATTCAAACATATAAATCCGGACACGATACGATACAATATGATTTAAACAAGTTAGGGTATGAAAAACTTGACACGAAATATAAACAAATCAAACTTGTTTAAATATGGTTAACTTCGTATCTAGGTTTGAGTTAAGCTTCGAGATTTGAATGCAAGACACTAGACACGTTATATATTTTTTCGTGTTTACGTTTTATTACATGAATCATTTCTTTCTAAATTAGAGATCTTAATTAAAGGTATAAGATATTTTGAGTTATATAATTTTCTTACTATATTATAGTTTAAATAGGCAAAAAAGTTACAAACTCATATATTAATTGTTTGATTGTCTCTCTCTTGAAAATATAAGAAATAGTGTAATAAATTTGAAAATCAACAATAATGGTAATATTAATATCCATTTAATCTATAGTTTCATTTAATTTAGTGATGTTATATAATTTAAATTTTCGGATTTTATTTAATAAAATTTTGCTTTACTAAAACTTTTGTTGTATTGTAATTTGTAATGAGTATGAAGATACTTTATTAGTTGGTTTTGTAAAATTTAGATATTATTATATTTTCCTATTAAATCTTATAGATTTAATTATAACTTTTTAATCAATAAATAGTATCAAATTTAAGATAAGCGAGATATGATATAGTAGTATGACTCAGCAGCAGTAATATAAACAAGTTTAACCCAAACATGAGATACGCTAGATCATGGATTTAGGTTTTTATACACGATTAATAAACGGATCATGTCAAAGGTTTAAGTTTTTAAAACATGAAATCATTTAGATACAGAAACCAAATATGTTACGATAATACGAATTGTCAACTCTAATAAATACCAAACTTCTAACTAGTTTATGAATTTCAATAAAGTTTTGTGTTTTCCACATATCTTGCTCTCATCTATATTTCTACCGGTTAAAATCATATAGAGATAAATACGAAAAAGATGTAGGGCATGTAACTTCTATCGAGTAAAGATATGGCTGAAAATAAGAACAAGGATTTAGAAATTTTGTACCTAAGTATAAATTTTTGTAAGGGCTATTAATCTTTTCCTAGATATAGGAATTGACCAACCTAAAAATGGAGAGGCCCCATATGTTTTATTCGAGGCCCATTTTATTTTTCGTCCACATTGTTTTAAAGTTGTCGAGGGACTAAGGCCCACCAAGACGATCTTATTTCTTACTTAAGCCTCCTTAAGTTTCAAAGCATGAGTACGAGAGCCCATCACCCAATCATGTACCTGTCAGTCTAGTTAATGATGTCTAACAGATCTCCAATGCATGGATAAGCCCAGTTTCTTCCTTTTGTTTCTGTAAATTACATATTATAGTATTAAATACATACATACATACATATATATATTCCGAAAGTTTTGTTCAAATAATACATTCTTTTATACAAGTGACATCACTCTTTGGATTGTTGCAACCTCTATATAGTTTCTTGCACAATAGTACAACTTTCACATGTATGAAACTTCATTGACTGTATTATAAGAGATTATAAACTCTTTCTAAAGGAGGCATCATTTCATAAAAAACATTTTTAGTATGTTATATGTTATGTGGCAAATTAAATAGTGGATTTTGAATGGGCTGAACGATGCTTTAGTATGTTATATATTTCAGAAAGTTTTAGATTGTTATTTTATTTATCAAATCTTGAAGAGACTATTATATATATATATATATATTTTATAATAATATAAAAAAATTACGAATGAAAATGAGCAAATATATTTGCCTTGGTGCTACATTTGATAATAGAAAGCTCTATACTTAGAGCAATTTTGATTCATCTCTCTCTTTTAAATTGCATTTACATTCCCACTATATCCACATTGCACCTGTATAATTCATACAACACTATCACTTTATTACATTTTCACCATTACAACCCATCGTTGTTACTTTCGTTCTTATCAACTAATTTGCAAACTACATCCATCATAATCCAGACTCTAATTTCCATTACATTCCATGTGGTAGCAAAGCTTCTTCAAGTGATTACTATGGCTGATAATGATCCAAAATTCAAAAAGATGTTGCAAGTTCTTTATGGTGCTACGAAGAAATATCTTGAAAAACAAGAATGAAGGCTAAAACCAATCTTTGACACTACACACATGCACATATGGTAAGAAATAATGTTAAAACAACAATCAAAAGATCTTAAGGAGGTAAAACCACCATTGTAAGGGGTTTTGCATAAAAAAAGAACCTCTAGTATGTAGAATCAGTAACCAAAAGGAATGCATCAACCTATATATGTTATATCTAATTCTATACTCACTTAAAACTCTAACCTTAGCCAATGTAACTATAACCTTAATGTTAACTTGTACTCATGCTCATCAAACAAAGAACTATAACCCTTACTCATAAACCAAGCCATCAGTAACTTCTCCACACAAAAGTAATTCAACACTAGTATTCATCGCTAATATAAGACCCTATAAAAATTGGTTATCAACTTATATTCAATTGATTCGAAATCCATAAGTTGACCAATTGAGCTCGAATTTTATGATAAAACTAGAAATATTAGTATAAATGACCTCGAGTTAGGATTTAATAAAATAAAATAATTAAATATAATATTTATAGAATATACGTATTTTACCTGTTATTTATTAAAAATATGTAAAAACGAATTTCGATAATTAACAAATTACTATAAATAAATTATATGTGTACTAAAAATCATAAATTAGCTTAAATAATATTTAGAAGTATTTATTTGCATTATATATATTTATGTGTAGGTATAAATACTCGAAATTACTTTAAATACCTAAAATATATAAAATAATACAAAATAGATATAAAAAAAATTAAAAAAATGATGTGTTATGCTAAAATGAGGCGTGACAAGCTGGGATGTGGTTTGGCATAAAAAAAAATGAGGATAAAGACACCTAATAGGACCCAAATAATGACACTAAGGACACTTGGCATGTGAAAATTTGTCAACTATCCTTTACCACCCCTTATAAATTCAAAGCATCCCATCTTAGTTCAATTTAGACATTAATCTACTAGGAAAAATAGAGAGAGATCCAAAAGAGTAGTGTGATTACTTATAGAATATTATACAAATTATAGGGCATTTAGGGCTAAATTCGTGTACATATACCAAACCATGACCTAGGAAGAAAACAAGACCACCACCCTATAGCAGACCCTATGCCCTTTCTGGTTGACAACAGTGTGGTGGGCGAAGGTGGTTGCTACAACGGATTTCGATGAGTACTTTAAACAGCTTAGATTTTCATAAATTTAGTAAAAATAGCAATTATTGTTCAAAAATTATGAAAATTTGTATTTTGGCATATTTTTATATTTAATTTTAGGAAAAAAATATTATTTTAATGAAATTAAGTTCCAAAATGTATTAGTCTTGAGAAATCATTATACTCGAACCGATTTTGCTTTTATTTTTAAAAACTTTACTAATGTTGTTTTGATCTCAAGATTTTTCTATACACTACCTATGATATATATTAAATTATCATGAAATTTTTTTTCTAAAAATCATTTGTTATATTTTTATCTAATTTTTAGGCCTTAAAAATCTTATTAAATGATTATTTTTCTAAAGTATATTTAGCGATTTTTAAGAAATTGACCTGAACTCTGATTTTGGATGTATTATGATATTTTATAATATTGATTGATGTTGAAAGATTATATCTATAGTGTTGTGAGTATTGGATTCGAATATTGAGGGTTTGGGATTGATATTTACGATATATGTAAAGTGCTTAAATAATGGAATTAGATATAGTTACTTCAAAGCTGAAGTAATGATGGATTGTATATTTGGATTCTAATCTTAAATAGAATTGTAAGGGAAATTATATTAAAATATAGAACATGTGTGGATCAAAAGCTAATTTAGAAGCTAAATTAAAGACAGGGTTGGTAATAGTACACTAAGGAGTTGATCTAAACTTGAATCAAAGATTGCATTTACTTGAGTTAGAGGTAGTTAAACTTTGTAGAATAGGTTAGTAGAAATTTTTAAGAATTTATGAAATAAGTTATAATCACAAGTTGAATTAGAACTTGATTCAAAGGCTAAAACAAAGATGAAATCAAAAGCTAAATCAAAACTTAGATTAAAACGAGAATAATAATCACAAGAGACTTAGACCTGAATAATTAGATATAATAAAACTCTAAACTAAAGATAATAATCTGAGTTGCAAGAATAAAGCCTATATGTAGTAGTTATATGAATATTAAAACAACATTTGTATTATATAAACTATCAGCAAAGGATTGTTGTGAATCGTACTTTAAGTGAGCAAATAGAAAGTCCAGGCAAGTTTTGAATCAATACGTAACTGTATTTCAAAGTATTATTTCATAATACTTAGAGACTAAGATTATATTTGGTTGTGCTTGTCAATAGTTTGATTATGCGCTTATTTGTGTGTGCGTGTATCTAAACTTAATTGTATATGGCCAGCTTGATGTTTTGGTTTACAATTATTTATAGTATACGACATTGATTGATCGCCTTAAACTGGACTTAATAATATATGACTTGTAATCTCAATCGAACATATATTGCAACCCTTTAAGGGGTGCATTAGAGCATAACAAAACTTTTTTCGTTCTTAATTGAACTAAGTAATAGGAGAGGAGGTCGCAACAAAGATTAAGGTAGTCGTAGAAAGAGTGGCGCCTCTATTGCATAAGCTTAAATTTGGTCATGAGCTATTGCATAGCATTAAAACTCTTAAACCTGGATTAGGGTAGGTATAATTTATTTAATCTTACGGCAGACCACACAACGTTGTGCAATGTCATTTATTTGTTGCATTGCATTTAAATAATTATTTAATAACCTTATCTATGCTTGACATATAGTCTTATGTTTCCATCCTAATTTATTAAGCAATTGGTTGCTCACATCCCTATAGATATTTTGCCGGTGTTAGTTAGGAAGCGAAATTATATCTACCTTGAAGCTAGTGGTTGTTGGACTTTAAAGAGTGAGGATATTAAACTGATGGACCATTGTATTTCTGGAGCTTTGGTTCTTATCTTTTAATATTTTTGTATCAAACTATGTAATACTTAAGTACATTAGATTACTGAATCATGTAAATATTACTTGGGTTGTCTAAATCTTAGTATGCATTTTTCAAACTTCTACAAGTAAATAACATTATTATATCTCAAATTATTTACTTTAAAGTAGGTTAGTTGTGAACGTTTTACATAAATTAGGTCTATGATAATAGTTGTAAGGTCAGCTTCTATCTTAAGATGGTTTACATGAAAGAACTGTTACGACTCTACCGTTTCAAGGCGTGATAACTAATACAACCATACACTCACTCACTTTACCCCTATTTCCTACCCATATAAAATATACTATAACTAATCTGAATACGTTACCATAAATTCCAATAACTTTAGCACGTACACTTTAAATTCCACTAACAAAAGAAAAACTAAACCTGTACTAAACCAACTACTTTATGACACTTCAATTACATTTACACACCATATGCATGATCAATTCATACAAAATTGCAAATTCATGTTAGTAAGACTCAAACCAACCGTAAGCTAAATGAAACATATTCCATTTCAACAAAAAAGAGATATTAAACATCTAATTCATATTAAGTTGAAGGAGAAGCCGAAAACAAAAAATCATATACAATGAAGCATTTTCTCTTACTGCTAGATGCAAGGGGAAAAAAAAAAAAACTAAATATGTATGTTTTGTCTAATGATGATTTGAAATTGGCCAAAATAACAATAGCTCAAGGGTGGGCTATACAGTTTCTGTGTGGTGAGGATCATAGGGAATTTATGAGCTTTAAGACAGGATGTATGAGAACCCTTATGGTTGTGTGACAATTAAAGAGAATAAAGTCAAGGTTTATGGGAAGGACCATATAAAATTGATGTTTGAGAGCCTTGTGAATGAAACCATTGTTGTTGCTAAAGTTTTGTAATGACACAGAATTGTATTACTATTGATGTTTAAGCTATAGAATGCACTTTTTAGACCCCATACGACTAATATGTTTAAGGAAGTAGGAAAACATGAAGTGGTTATTACTTTTTGTCATTCACATGGTTTGATACTATAGTACAACATGCACTCAAATATTGATATCCAAATAAGTACTCAAAAATTCATATGCAAACTATTTAAGAGATGTTACATCTTGTCATCAAATACAACAAAGTCGTGTTAGTAGAAGATGAACTATGTAAAATAAATGGTAACTTAGTAGGTGAACAAGGAGGAAGTATACTTAGCCTAAACACCAATAATAGTAATGTAGCAGCTAAGACATAATGACTCTTAGTAATGCGTTGCAATTTGACTCATTAAGTATGTGAGCTATGTAAAAATGGAAATAGTTTAGAAGAAGAAAATGTACCATACTTTAATCACCTTGTCGATAAGATATTAAAGTTCTTAAGGATAAGTAAACAATCAAAAGGTGAAGGTACTATCACTACCCAGCTTATTAACCAAGTGTTACTAATAGTATATCAACAAGTGATGGTGTGACACTACAAAGAAGAGGATATCTTTATAAAGGAAATCCACATTTAGTAACCATTACAAAATTAGAAGCAAGCTCTTGAAAAATAAAAGTTTTCCTAAGATCAGGCTAATGTAACTTCACTAGACAAAGGAGCCTTGAGCTCTTCTTTCCTTTTTTCTTTGTTCTGCTTCTCTTAAAACACTAATGTATTATGAAACCCATCATAAGTTGCATATTAATCATAATACCATTACCATGGCCTTTCCTAGAATAAACGGGTAACATTGATAAGGGCTACATCACAGCTTACCTCATCAGAATATGTCTTTCGAGAAAAGAACTCGAACTTGGTTGTTAACATGCATAACACCTCTATCATTAAACCAATGTAGGTTGTATGGACATAGATCATTGTAGTCTTCGACTTTAATTGCTTTACCATATTTTTGAAAGTAGCATTAGTGCAACTATCCCATCTATAATAATGGAACTTGTCTTTCCCTTCACTAAGTGCCTTGTATGAAATAATTTGTGTCGCTACTCACTCTAGCGTAGCTCATGTTCTTATAATTCTTTTAATTATAAATAATGAATTTTCCTTATAGTTGACTTCTTCTCCATACTATTACTTTCTTTAGTTCCAAATGCCTCCCTTGCTACATTTGGCTGCTCTTTGTTTATATCACTACGTTTACATTGATTACAACTCCTTTAGGAACCATTGTATGTTAGTTAGGACATTTGGATGCTAATGTCCATAATCTAAGCATTTTATCTCATTGCTCTTTCTTAGTAGCCTCTATCTTAGGTAATTGAAGTTTTTCCCAAACTACTGTCTTTCCTCTCCATATTCATCCCTATAATCTTCTCTTCAATATATTTCTCTTCCCTATGCTTCTCTACAACTAAAATTTTATAAAAATATAGTTGACCCTGCTAATTACGAGATGACCACAGGCAATTACATGTATGCTATCTCTTTAGCTTAATATTGAATTCATTGACATCCTCTAGCATGTTATATGATTATAGTCCAACCAGAAACCAATCAATTTTCATTTTCCCTTGCCATAGGTACAACGGTAGTTGACTTTATTTTATAGCTTTAGTTATTTACTAAGGGAAGATTAGACGAGATAAAGTCAACATGTAGATCTATGAGCAAATAAAGGATAGAAAATTTTAACAATATGAAAAGGTGATAAATATTAACTTACTTGGTATAAAGAGAGGATGTTGTTATGCTACTATGATAGCATAATTATATGTGACGATTGTGGCATGTTAAGTACCAAAATGGACATTAATGTTGTATATGTCACTTCTAGAAGTTGAAAACACATGGTCATGATACTAAATTGACAAATAATGGCTAATTTAGTAGGAAAATGAAGATCAAGTAGAAGAAGAATTGCAATCTTGGACATTATGTAAGTGCTAACCTCCTTATAGAAATGCAACCTAAATCAACATCCTTACTAGATTATAATATAAATAGCTAACACAACCCATGTGGAAACAAAAGAAATAGCAATTTTCAATCACTAAAGCTTCATGTCTCCTTCTTCTTGTGATTAGAATACTAGGTCTAATAGTTGCATTTTGTGCATGCATGTCTTCTTTGATGTGTACACTTAGGGTTTTGATGATATTATTGAACATCAAGCATTTTTTTCAATTTGGGAAAGATTTTTAGAGTTTTATTATATTTGATGATTTAGGCTTACTCATGCATGTGTTTTCAGCTTTGTTTTATATGGAGGAAATATGTTTTACGTAACATTCATTTAGATTTTAGGTTATAGGGGGTTAAGTTAGGTAGATTTTTATTAAGCATGGATTACTTCTGATCTTTTTTATTTTCCCTACTACATATGCTACATTGGCATCCATTTTGTCACTTGACTAACTACAATAATCACATTAGACGACAAAATAATAATGGCATAACATCATCTTCTATTTGTACCATGTTTAACAACGTTTGTCTCCTTTTTATATACTAACATCTTGCATCCTCTATATGCACTTGTGCTTAAAAGTATGTCCTATTGCATGTAATTTTTCCTATTTTTTAATTATTATCTATCTATTTAAAACATGTAAAAACACGATCCTCTCCACTTACTTCAAAATTCATAATACCCAATTAAGAAGAAAGGCTAAAATGATTCCATTAATAAAAGGACACCTGAAATAATGGAGCTTTATGGTTCTATTAATTAAACAAAATATATTTAGGATAATTGCAAAGAATACTCTTAAAAACTTTTTTAATTATATAGACACCCTAAGTTTTTAAAATCGAGTACTTTTACCCCTTAAACACATATGAGACCTACAAATTTTGCTTACATGGCAATACACATGGTAGGAAACTTAACTTGAAATTTCCAGATAAAAAATATTGACTTAAAAATTAAAGAGCAAAACAAAAATAAACAACATACAATTAAAACAAGAACAAGAACAAAAGGAATATAAAAGGTTAAAATAAATAAAACCATTTTATTCTTTTTCTTGTTTTCATGTTATTTTATTTCTTTTAGAAGAATAAAAGGATTGATTTTGTAACATATGATAAACAACTTATTATTTTATTCATTTTAAAAGAATAAAAGGAATAATATTGCTCATTAGATTTAACTATCCATTTATAGTATCCATGATTTAATTCTGTATAGATATAAAAGATTTGAAAGACTCAATCTAAATCTAAATGATTTAAATAGATTCCAATATGAATATAGAAAACCTCTAGTGTATCTTTTTTTTTTTTGTTTTCTTCTTTTGGTGCAAAGAAAATAGTTATTTGGATCTCCTTTTCATAAATATTACTTTCTTATTCAAAATCTTCTCAGCATCATTATAAATAAATACATAAGCATGCAGTTAACGTTATGCATATCAAAAATTCATGTTAAAATTTTTATGAAGAAAGTCTTCAGCTTCTATAGCTACATGCGAGTTGCTAAGGCTGATAATATTTAACATAATATGATAACAAATATACCAATGCAATACAATTAAAAATACGATTACATATATATATATATATAAACCTCATACGACATTCAATATGAAAAATCGATTACTCATATATTGAGTTTTCTCATTATTGTTTTGATGATAACAAAAAGAAAATATGCTTAATTAGTGTTGTCGAGCTTAATTTTTCGGTTATCTATTTAAAATTAATTTCCCTATTTCCAATTAATACTAATCCTCGACTAAAGAAATTGGGAAATTCTGGTTTTTTATTTTAAATAATTTTTGGAGTCACCACCTGACTAGAGTCGGGAAAAAAAAAAAAGAAAACCGTAATCAATTGAGTGAATTGATTATAATTTAGTTAACAATCTTTGATTTCAATTTGAATAAAGAATTAGAGAGTTCTAAGCTTTGGAGCTAACCTATTAAACCCTAACGGGTATCACTATCTATTTATCGAAATTATGATTATTCTTCTAATTATAATATTTTTAAAGAAAAAATAAATAAATAAAAATTAAAAGAAAAAGAATCTAAGTTTCTATAGATTTTATTGTCGCTCCGAAGATGCCTACGTACCCGCTAGCCGGATTAGATAATCGTAGTTCTTTTTTTTTATAAAATATTTAGTGAGTGGGTTATTTTTATTTTGAAAACCGAGATATGTTTACTTTTATTTATCAATTTAGTATTTTGAAAAAAACCTAAAAAATCTAATTTTCCCAAATTAAAAAAACCTTAACTAACTAAAACTCGATTAAGATTTTTTATTTTTCAAAACTACTATGTGTAAAAAAAAAATCTTTTCTAAATCATAACTATAAGATATGTTAAAGATATGGTTCGCTGCATATCTTAATGCGTATCTTTTCTGAATCCTAACATAAAATACGTATCTTTCCAAACCTAAACCGCAAGATACGTATCTCAATGTGTACCTCAACCACAAGATACGTATCATAATACGCATATTTTTCAAATCTTAATTACAAGATACATTTATTAAAAAAAACACAATTTTACTAAAAACTTAATTTAACTAAATTTCATTAGAATTAAAAAATATATATCATGCAATAATAATAATAATAATAATAAAACCTGTACTAAAAAAAATAGGTTAGTAAAATAATTGAATTAAACTAATAAAACAAATAACTAATAATAATAATGATATTTACCAATGCGCGCCAATGCGTTGAATCGCGCATGACCGGTATGCTTGTGATCATGTGCAACGTGCGTATGGACTTCGGTGGAATGCGATCCGGTGGATCATGCTTGTGTTTGGATAGACAATGGAACGTGGAGTTTGCAATTGTTGTTTCGGTCGCTATCTTGTTAGTGTGTGAGAGTTGCTTAGTCATGCATGATAGGAGTTGGACTTCGGATTGGCTTCGTGTGTACGTATAGGAAGTATATGTGAAGCGGGGCGTGTGGATCTAGCTTTTCAATCAAGGGCAAGGGGTCGGCGATGAGGATTGAGAATTTGTGTAGAGATTAAATTTCAATCATGCCGTAGGACGTCAGACGAAAGGGCATTGATGGCGTAGATTTTGATGTTGTTGGCTTCGTAGAGTTCGGTTGGATATGTTGAATCACTGTTGCAAGTGCGTCAGGGGACTTCGGATAATCTAGGCGTTGAATTTGATTTTGGTGAGTGGACTTCTGGAGATTTCGGATTTTAACCGTAAGGATTGGAAAGTCGGAATTCAGATAATGGCAAAAGTTTTGAAAATTGGAATTATCATCAACAAAAAAATCCCCCCTTTTGATTTTAGATTATCCAACGCAACTTGATGATACGACTCCCTTTTTTTATTTTCTATTTTTTTCATCTTTTTTCTTTAAATTTTCGTTTTTTTATAATTATTATTATTATTTATTTATTTTAAAAAAAACTATAATTATAATTATAACTATTAAGGGCAAAAATTAGGTATCTAAAATTAGGTATCAAATTGATCAAAGAAGAAAAATTTGGAAAAAAATACAAAAAATCGAGTGCAATATGGGTCTATTAGAGTATGTGTAGTTAGCGTAGTGCTCGGGGTAAGCGACTACCACCAAGTGATAGTGGACCTACTATCTAGGCTCACTAACAAAGGGGTAACCATTAATGGTGGCCGGAGCAAAGATTTCTGGTAAGGGTTTTAATTTATCCAATTTTACAAAATTCAATAAAAATATTAAATATAATCAGAAAATTTTGGAAAATTTTATTCTTACCTATTTTCATGTGTATAATCTAAGAAAAATATTATTTTGTAAAAATTTAATAGTTATTATATACATGCTTAAGAAATCAATAAAAATCAATCACTTTTTTATATTAGAAAAAATAAGTATAATGGTACAGTTTTAACCTCAAAATTTTTCTATAAACTTCCTTATATTTATACTAAAATGCTATAAAAATATTTTTTAACAAAATTATTTTCTATAATTTTTATGAATTTTTAGCTCTAAATTACGATTAAAAATTATATTTTTGGGAAAAAATGTATTTTTATTACTGACCTCACTTGAATTCTAAGCTCTATTGGTTATTAGAGTATTCAGAAGTGATTGGGTGCTATCGGTAGTGATTTTATTAAAGGGAAGTGATGAAATTAAGTATAAGCCACTTATATAAATAATTTAATTATAGAGGATTTATGGAAATAGGAGAGTAATGATGTCATATAATAGGATTGTAGAGGTAAGGAAGCTGCAGAAAGTAGTATAAAGTGTAAATTTGCTATTGTAAATTGATTCTATAATTGTAACATAGAAGGAAAGTGAGTAAATTAGTTAATTGAGAATATTGGTTAAGGGCAAATGATTTTGAGAATGAGTTTTTCATTAAAATAATATTTAGAGAATAAGTCAGAAGCAAGACTTATAAATAGAATATAAGAATAGGGGATTTAGAAGAATATTCAAAGGATGATGTTCTTAAAAACCTTATAAATAATAGAGTCAGAGGGTATTTCAAAGGAAGTTCGGAAGAAAATGTTCTATTGATAATCACTCAAAAGTTTAGTTAGTAGCAAAAGCTCGAAGAGAAGTATTGTCATGAAGGCTTAGAGGCTACGTCAGAGGGAGTATTTATTGGAACTCTAATATTGTGGGTCTTGGAGGAAAGTTCAAAGGAAAGATTTCTAAAAATTATGAAGCCGATTGGGCTTAGATGATATCTTGGAAGACTTTTGTTAAGAAATTTAAATTCTAGTTGACATAATAACTTAGTCAGAAGGTAACTCAGAAGAATATTTGGGGTAATTACAAATATGTGAACACTCAAAAGTTGTTTCAGAAGGTAAGTCGTAAAGAATCCTGGATAGTTATTAGACTCAGATGATGACTTAGAGAATAATCTTGTTAAAACCTTAACCATGATATAGCTCAGAGGTTACTCAGAAGTTTCTAGTTTAAGAATTGTAAGGGCAATCTAGCTCAGAAAGTAGCTGAGAGGATCTTTGTTGAATAATCTTGAGTATTTAGCAACCTCAAAGATTGACGCAGAGGATAAATTTGTGGTGACTATCAATGTTTACGTGTTGTTGAGGATATCTTAGAAGCCTTTTTCAGTAAATATTTCAAAGACATCTTAACTCAGGAGATAGCTCAGAAAGTAACATAAACTTATAGTATTATTCTAAAACTTCCAATACGTAAGGTGTAAACTAATGAACCAATGATTAAATCAACCTAATTCTATTAGAAAGGAGTAAATTAGTAATATTTCCAAATTTATATGTAGAATAAAGTACTACATCAAGATATACCCACAAGGATAAGTGAATAACCAAGTTAGCGAACGATTGAGTTCCAGGTAAGTGGAATCAGTACTTCACCGAACTTTGGAGTATTGCTTGAGCATACTTGTAGACCTTAGTATGTGTTTGGTTTGTGATTGCAAGTTATTAGCCTGTATGTATGCCATGTATGTGTTTGAACATTGAACTATTGTTGTAGAGTACTAGATTATATGCATTAGTTGTATTATGGCATTACTTGCTGTGGATTGTATGAAATTGCTTGATCACTGTCACGCCCCGAAGCGGCAGAGTCGTAACAGCCCCGCCGTGTAAACCACCCTAAGATAGAAGTTGGCCTCACAACCGCTATCCTAGACCTGATCTACACAAGGCGTCCACAACTAACCCGCTTTGAAGTAGACAATTTGTAATTTAAATAAATCATTTACCTATAAAAGTGAGGATTTATATATATATGTTATCATTCAATTATTACAGTTAAAGTTTACAACATTTCTCTATAGTATATTCCCTAGTTATTACATCACTCGGAAATGAAAAATAATTCTAAAATAAAAACTTAGACCTTAAAATATGTGTTTATTCTTCAATGTTTTTCCTCACTCCCCAGGATCCAGCAGTTGCTAGCTTCGGAGTAATTGGTTGCCGCTTCTTAGCCAGCACCTGCACGATGTCTATAGGGATGTGAGCAACCACAGCTCAGTAAGTTAGGATGGAGGACTTAAAACTATACCATACACACAACAAGGTTTTCAATCACTTATTAGGTGCAATGCATGTGCAAGCAAATGCCATCGCACGACGTTGTCCGGCCCGTCGTGAGATTAGAGAAATTGCGCCCGCTCTAATCCAGGTTGAGGAGTTACCGTTAATGCAACAGCTCACGACCAAACCCAGGCTTGTGTAATGGAGACCTTGCTCCTCCCGCGACTACCTTCGAACCACTGTCTTCACCCCCGCCGCGACCTCCTCTCCTGTCACTTAGTTCAACTGAGAATGAAGAAGGGACCATTTTGCAATCCTGCGCTATCCCTTCCGAAGGGGTCGGTATTTGGCCGGAGAGTCCTAAATCCCCTAATGGGTTGCCATGCATGTTCGATTATGATTACTGGTCGTATATTTAATTAAGTCCAGTTTAGGGTGATCGATCATTTCATACAATTCATATAATATGTGCAGAGTAACAAACAGAATCATGGCATCACCCATAATCAAGTACATGCACGCATTCAACTATCTAACAAGCACAACCAAGCATAATCTTAAGCCTCCAAAATACAGCGTCGTATTAATCCTAACTTACCTCGACTCCTCGCTCGTTCACTCGAGGTCCGATCTGCTCAGGCTATCGCCGGTTATCCCTATAACACGAACGTGGTTTCAGCTTTTCATATAATTGTTATAGGTTCGTTTTATCCTATAATGCTTATTGTTAGGTTTTGTTTACGGTTTAATATGCCTAATTATCTAGGTATTAAGTCTTTTATAATTATTCTAGGTTTAGGTTTAGGTTTGGGTTCGGTCTCGGTTTCCGCATCAATTTCTAAATTAGGTTTTGGTTCGATTTTTAAATCCTAAACATGCTCGAATCCTAATGTGAAATTAATTACATTAAGCTCGAGTTTCCAAATATTCTATTGGGTCTTAATTTAGTATTCTAAGCTATTTGGTACACGCTAGTCCTAATTAGGGTATCGGATTTATCCCCGATGTGAGAAAATCTTACTTTTTTATATAATTACCTAAAATTCAATCTTAATTCAGATTTAATATTATTCTGATTTTTACTCTAATATTATCTAAATAACCCTAATTTTTCCATATTTATTAATTTACAATTTCACATATTACTAATTTCTTATATTACTTACCTAATTTCCTTAATTAACTATACTTAGTACCTAAATGCTAGGATTAGGGTTCCACTGCAGAGATTGACTTCCTTAAACATCTAATTAAGATCCAAATCAGTAATTAACATCCTAATCACCTAATTAACTCCAAATTACCCAATTTTTCCATCATTTTAGGGCTAAAAATTAACTTAAAAATTTCGAAAATTAATTTTAAAAAAAATGGCTTCATAGCACTGTTCTATGTTACATGAGCATTCTACAGAAAAATTTTGAGCCCCAAACTACATCCCTAAGCCTATTTAATTTCCGGTTTAATCATGCTCGGTTTTGTACAATTTGTTAAGGACCCTATATTTCCAGACATAATTAAACTAAATCTACATACAATAAAACCTCAGAATAACAAGTTTCATAATTTTCTGGGCAAAATAACTAATTTTACAAAATTATACAAGAATCGGGCTGGAATTTGGACTCACCGGTTCAGGTGGCTTCGGCCACCGCGGGCCGCCATGGCCTTGTCGGCCGGCCTGGGCGCTGCCACCACCGTGTGGTGGTGGTGGCCGTCCACTCCCAGCTCCTCTTTTGGTGTGGGTTCCCTTTAAAACCCCTAACTGCATAGTTTTTCTTATTTTTTTTATTTTTCTGAATTTTATCTCGAATTTTCAACTCTCTCAAATTTTCTCTGATTTGTATCTGTCCAAATGAGCTTCTGAATTTTTCCTGCTATTTATAGGCAATTGTAGAATTTAATGTGCATTAATTTGATGGGATTTTGCCCCAATTCCATGATTTTAGGCTTTTTGTTTGTCAAATTCCTATTGGTTATTTTTTTCTTTTTCTGTCACGACCTAATCTTGCATCAGCTTATCCTCTTCTGATTTTTTTCTGATTTTTTTATAATTATTTTGTATTTTTCTTTAATTATTTACTTAGTTTTCGGCCAATTTTAGTAATTACGCGTATTTTTTTCTACACGTAAATACATGTAGGGTACATGTGAACATTCCTAAATATTATTTTGGTCATTCTAAAATTTTTAGTATACATATAATCTATCTCTAATAATTTATTAGTTATTATATTACACTTTTTGCCTTTTTTGGTAATTAGCAGTTATTATGCTTAAAATTTGAAAATTTTATAGTCTCCTATTTTACTACTTATTTTCTTAAATTTAAGTTTACAGGGTCATTTTTACTGGTATCTTGTTAAGTAGTTTATAATTTGGGTGTGATCGGATCCTTTAGCCGATCGCCCTAAACCTTTGGTTCTAAGTTCAATCTTACGGTTACTTGGCTGAACTTTGGGGCTTACAATCACCCCAAAAGCAATCTAATATAAACTTGACCTAACTACTAACCTAACTTACATCACAACCTATTAGGGAAAACGATTAAGATTCTCAACCCAAATACGGACCCTTCGATGGGGATAGCAGAAATAGTCCTTTCCCCACCCTTAGTCGAATTGAATGATAAGAGAAGAGGTCACAGCAAGGTTGGGAACTGTGGTTTAAAGGTAATATCGAGTAGAGTGTGTTTCTCCGTTGCAGAAGTCTCGATTTGGTATCCAATCCGTGAAGTACACTACGTAAAACTCTTCAAAACTCGGATTATAGTAGGCGTAATTTATTTGATCTCATGATGACCGGTCAATGTTGTGCAATGGCATTTGCTTAAATATTCATTGCATCTAATTAACCTTGCTTAAAAACCCTAGTTATTTGATGACTAGTAGGTGTTATTGTCTCTATTCCACTTACTGGACAAGTTCTTGCTTATTCCCTTATAATTGTTTTGCAAGTTTCTAGTAGTTTCACTAATATTACACAAAGTTTCAAGAAGACTAGAAAATGGGGTTGGGGAGTGAGATTTAAGGCTAAAAGATTGTGTTCTTCATTAATTCTTCAATTTACTAACTGATAAGAAAACTAATAAGGTCTGTATTAGTGACCCTTTAGTTTTCAATTGTAGACATTGTTACTTTGCTCTACAAACCTGTGACTTTCTATAAACCTTTTTCTAATCATCTTATTTTCTCATATCAATTTACTTTTTAGAACTTTATGTTAAAAGTGATATTTTATAATCTAAATGATTTGTAAAGCTGGATTTCTCGGTTGTTTGGGCCCTAAGTTTATTTTCCATAGTTATTTTCAAAAGTTACATCACAAGTTAATTTCTATTAGATTTAGAATTGGATGGCTCAAGGTAGGGAAGTGATAAACGCCTTGTGTAAGTTATACCTATGTAAACGGCTAAAGTGGCTAGTTTTTAGCTTAGGTTGATTTACACAACAAAAGTTGTTATGACTCTTTGGTTGCATCCAAATTGCCACTGATGGAGAGTCAACACTTACGGATGCCAAGAGGAAGAAGATTGAGAAAAATAATCAAGCTAAGCATTTATTGTTAATGACAATAGCACTATCTAAATACTATCTTATTTCTTCTTGCAGGACTACAAAAGATATTTTAGATATATTGAGTGAGACTTATGAAGGAATAACAACAATCAAGGATACTTAGATTAATTTATTGCTCAATAATGTGAACTATTTAAGTTTCAATTAGGTGAAGATATAGGTGATGTGTTTAATCGTTTTACAGCAATCACTAATGAATTGACCTTACTAGGTTAAAAGGTTAAAGATTTTGATTTTGTTCGAAAGATGCTAAGAATTTTACCTAAGTCACGGGATTAAAAGAAAACAACAATTAAAGCCCAAGACTCGTCAAAGATAATCGTAAGCTAACTAAAGAAAAAGCTACTTACTTATGAATCTCATATCAAGCACGCACTTTGATAAAAATCAAGCTACTAGACCTTTAACCCGCAATTGAGCCTAAGGACTAGAGAGACTAGTGAAGTGAATCCTCTTGTTCCAGCTGTCTCATGTCGAGGCTGAGTTTCTCCTTGTTGCCAATCAACTCTGTATACTGAGCTGTATGACTATCCACCTCTCGAAAGTTGTGTACCATCTTGAGGAATGTTGAGATAGTAGCCAAACCTTGCGTATTTGCTCAACCATGTCCGAGCCGACCAATTGCTCGATATCACTCTTGCTGAGAGGTCGGGATAGAGCTGCACTGGACTAATCCTTAGTCACCTTTACTTAAACAACTAATTTGCTCATACTCTTTTGTCCACATCCTCCAATAGCATTGTCAATGCATCTTTGCTACATATATAGGACCCCGTATAGAATCTGCTATACTAATTATTATTTTTCTTGAATATTCATTTTTACTCTGTATTCTTGTACACTACTTTTTTGGGGCAATACCCTTTTTGTCCTCTCCCTTTTAACCAAGTTGCCTTAAAGTTCTTCGGTATAAATATCCCTTATACATGTAGCCGAAAATAATCAAATTAACATCAATATATTGAATATTTTCCTTTCATAAACATTATTTGTTTATTCTCATTTCACTCTTATCCTAACCTTTAAATAAAGCTAGATGATAAGTAACCTCATCGGACTATCTTGTACGTCATATTGAGCTATGTCATGAGTCCTTGAAAGTTCCACTGGTGTGTCATATCCTTTAGAGATTTTCATAGGTATTACTTACTCTTTCATTCATCTTTCGCCCCTTTTGCGCGTTCCCGCATCACCTTTTCAAACTTTTGGCAAGCTTAGATCCATCCCTATAACCGGCCTTATCTATTTTTTGTCACAGTTTGCATCATCTTGGTATCATAGCGGAGGTTTCATTTAGATTACAAAAGTTTGTTTCGAAGTTCTGTCTGTACTTTGTTTTAGGCATGTGAAATAGAGAAAGTTTCTATGATAACTTAGCTACCGTATTTGCTAGTTGTTAAGCTTCTGGCTTGAAGGAAGTTTGTTGTGTGGTTTTGATAGATAGTGTCAACTGTTACACCAAATAGAGTTTGAGATTTGAATCTTTCGAAGAAAATGTTAGACCTAAATATTAATGTTGATGCTAGAGATGATAACAATGATGTTGTCCACCAAGGCCGACAGTCTTAAGGTACTCTAAGAAGTACCGACGAGAGACTTGATAATGTGGCTAACTTCTTAGTGGATTTAACTTGAGCTATACATGTATTGACTTATCGACTTGCTGAAGCTACACATAACACCCCATAAGCTGCCCGACTTGCGAAATTTTAGAACCTAGCTCAATAAGTTCGAGGTGAAGGAGTAGGCAGTTGAGTGAGGAGAAGGATTGATTTGGGAGATCTAAAAGAAGAGAATGGGGAAGAGTATTATGAAGAAAAAGAGTGAGCTCAAGTGTTTAGAGTATCTGATCATGTGAAGCTTCAGATTTCAAGCTTCAATGGGTTTGAAAATGTGGATGAATACTTGGATTGGGAGGAGAAGGTAGAACGTGTTTTTTACTGTTACCAATATTAGTGTAAGCCCTATAACTGTAAGATCAGATTTAGTACATAAAATTTATGGCGACCGGTTAAATTATTCGATCGAGCCTAAATTATAAAATAAGGCTAAAAATATTAGTAAAAATGATCCCGTAAGTTTGAATTTAGGAAAATAAGTAATAAAATAATAGAATATTATAATATCAAATTTTAAATATATTACCTGTTATTTATTGGAAATATGTAAAACGAGTTTCGATAACTAACGAATAATTAGAAATAAATTATATGCACACTAAAAATCATAGAATAACATAAATAATATTTAGAACTACTTACTTGTACTCCATATATATTTACGTGTAGGTGAAAATACATGAAATTATCTAAAATGCTTGAAAAATACCAAATAATTAAAGAAAATTACAAAAAAATCAAGGAAAAATAAAAAAGTTAGGGAATTGTCTAGATCTAGGTTGTGGCAGGTCAGGGAGGAAATAAAAAAATTGAACCAATTAAATTAACCCAACTAGAAAGTCAAAATGGAAGAAGATAAGCCCAATTGTCAACTCAAATTAATACAATAAAATCTCCTAGAGCTCTATAAATACTCAAAATTTTTCAAAAACTCATTTGAGCAGTTTGTAGTATGAGAACAATAGAGTGAATCGAAAAGAGAGAGTTAGGGTTTGTTTTTAAAAAATTACAAAAAATTTGTGTAATTAGAGCAATTGAATTAAACCTACGACCCACCACCAACTAGAACTGAACCACTATTGCCACTGCCACCACCACTACTGCCACCTTACACCCATTGCCCAGACCGATCGATACCCTTAGGACTACCACTGGTGACTAGAGGCTCAACAGTTAAGTGAGTCTAGTTCTAGCTCGATTTTGTGTAATTTATTAAAATTATTAATTTCATTTAGAAAATCATGAATTTTATTATTCTAATGTTTTATTGTATGTAGATTTAGGGAAAAATATTGGTTTGATTTAATTATATGTGGAAATATATAGTGCTTAAGAAACCACATAAACTTAAGTATATTTTGATTTAGAAATAAATAGTTTTAAGAGTGTAGTTTTAGGCTCAAAATTTTTTTGTAGACTACTTAGGGGATATAGGATAGTACTATGAAGCCCTTTTTCAAAAATGAAAAATTGAAAATTTTAAGTAATTTTTACGCCCTTAAAATATATATATATATATAACTAGGGATTTTAAGGTTAATTAATGATTAATTGAATAATTACTGATTTAGTGTATAATTAAGTATTTTAAGATGTTCATATCTGATGTGGTATGATAATTGTGGTATTTAGGGTGTAAGATGTGATTATTAGGGGTATTATGTAGTAATATATGTAATTTTACAAGTAAGTGGAATTGGAATCATAACAAATATAAAATAATAGGTTAAAATGGATAATATAATAATAATATTAATACATAATAAATCTGATACAAAACATAAATTTAGATAATTATATGAAAAATATACAATTTTACGTCGGGAGTAAATTCAATACATAAATGAGTATTAAAGTGTACTGTATAGACTAGAATATTAAATAATGACCAAAATTGAAACTTAGGAGACTTGAGCCTAATGTGATTAATTTCACATTAGGGTTCGAATTGCATTTTTAGGAATAGTCATAGTTGGAACTAATTTAAAACCTAAATTGGAACTAAATTCGAAAACCGAATCCTAAACTAACTTAGAATAAATTGGTAATAAATAATATGTATATATGAAGAATTGAGTTAAATCATAACATAGAGTATATATATATCATCAAGATATTAATACTAAAAGCGTATTTATATTATAGGATACATGGATACGAGTCAACCCGTGACAAGTGAGCGAGCGAGTGAGTAAGTGAATCAAGAATTCCAAATATGTTGGGTTTAATACTTCATCATATTTTAGAATACTATTTTAAAGTACTCAAAGGCTTAGGATTGTATATATGACTGTGTTTGTAAGTAGTTATATATGCATGTGTTTGCATATTTGATTTTGTGCTGAAATCTGTGTTGTGTTTGGTGATTGATGTGAATTGAATCATGTGAAGTTGTTTGATCGCCTTAAGCCTTGCCTAATCATAACCGACCTAAATACCTTAATTAGACCTGAATTTCAACCCTTTAAGGAATCATTAGGATTCTCCAACCAAATATTGACACCTTTGAAAAAGATAGTACCGAATAACATAATGGTCTTTTCCTCATTCTTAGCTGAACTAAGTGATAGGAGAGGAGGTCGTAGTAATGATGAGGGCAATGGTTCGAAGGATAGTCATGGGGGGAGTAGTGTCTTCAATGCATAAACCTAGGTTTGATTGTGAGCTGTTGCATAAACATGAAAGCTCCTAAACCTAGATTAGAGCGAGTAAAATTACTTTAATTGCACAATAAACCGAACTACATTATATGATGGTATTTGCTTGTTGCATTTTATATAATTAATTGTTTAATAACCCTATTTGTGTTCATTATACATTTATAAGTCTCTAGTCTAACTTACTAGGTTATGGTTGCTTATACCAATATAGATTTTCTTACAAGTTCTAATTGATTCTAACTAATATGCCGTGATACAATTATCCAGAGGTCAGTTTTTTTTTTTTTTTAAAACTATGGGAGAGTGAGGATCAATCAGCTATACAATCAAGTCTTTGAAAAAGTCCTGATAGTATTTTTAGGTTTATGAACTGACACGTGATATGTAAGTTAGCCGATTATTGTATTATGTGTAAATTCTTAAGATTTGAAGACAATATGGATGTAATTATGCATATATATGACTTAAGGATTTAGCCTTTTATGTAAATTTTAATTAAGCTGTTTACTTCAAAGGGATGAGTCGTAGACGCTTTATATAAATTATATCTATGATAAGGACTGTGAGGTCAGTTACTTTTATAGGTTGGTTTACATGGCAGGACTATTGCGACTCTGCGGCTTCGGGGCATAACAATGAAGACTATAAAAAAGTGAGAACTGTTGCTGTAGAGTTCTTCAGGTATGTTATCATGTGGTGGAAGAATTTCCTAGTTATGAGGAGATGAGAAGGATACAAAGAGATTAATACTTGGCTTGAGATGAAGAGAATACTAAGGAACAGATTTGTGTTGGATACTTATATACAAGACACTTTCACTCAGCTTTAAGAGCTGAGACAAAGAGGCTAAATTGTTGTTGAGTATATTCAAGAGTTCCAAATGCTCATAATTCGTTGCAAAATGGAGAAACCATTAGCGCGAACAATCTCTAAGTTCCTTATAAGCTTGAAGAGTGACATTCGAGACATTGTGAAACTTCAACAATTTACCGCTATGAATGTGGCCATATGAATAACTTAACGAGTGGAAAGGTAGAGAAGAAGCCAACTACCGACCAGACCGCGAACTAGCCAAATTGGATAGAAAAGTCACCGAGCTCACTCAAGTACGAAGCTAATCTAAAAGGTGGATGTTCGAGTTGAATAGAAGGGCCAACTTGACAGTGATATGCCAACCCGAACTTATGAGAAAAGGGTAAGGATCTGGAAGGAAGATAAGTCAGATCAAGTGCTAAAGGTTTGGACATATAGCTGCTTAGTGCCCAAATCGAAGAACTATGGTCACCAAGGGAAACGTCCCGAAGTTGGAAGTGGAAAGTACCGATGAGGAACCTCAGGAGGAGAACGCTACCAAGAAAGAAGTCCTCAGGAGAATGAATTGATTGAAGAGCATGTATTTGTCGAGGATATGGATCAGTTAATCTTGGTTGTTCGACGCATAAGGGCTCGCACAAGGAACTTAGAGCCCTTATGCCAGGAGGAGTAAAGAGAGAACTTATTTCATATTACCTGTAGGGTGAATGATCAAGTGTACGCACTAATTGTGGATAACGAAAGTTACACCAATGTAGCATCAGCTGATCTGATCACAAGGTTGAAGTTGCTAACTCTTGCATACCCGAGGTCGTATAAGTTGCATTGGCTGAGTGAGAAGGGAGCACTACAGGTCATTCAACAAGTATTACTACTGATCACTATAAAAAATTACTCCAACGAGATTCTCTATGACATGCTGCTTATGTGTGCTTCGTGCATGCTGCTTGGCTGACCATGGTCATTTGATAGAAGAGTTATCTATGATGGATATAGGAACACGTATGTGTTCGAGAAGGATGACAGGAAGCTTATGTTGAACCTAATGCTGCTGAGTAAAGTTAACAAACTGCAGGTAAAACTTGCTTGCGGATTGAAGAAGACTCTGATGATGAGTAAAGCCAGGCTTTGAGAGGCCATTAAAGTTGACGTGCCGACCCTCATGTTAGTCAGACATCTATTAGAATTAAAAGAGCAAGGTAAACTACCCCTTAAAGTAAGAAAGTTGCTAGATGAGTATATCGACCTATTCCCCAAACAATTTCCTGAGGGGCTATCCCTTATCCAAGGCATAGAATATTACATTGACTTAATACCTAGCGCCACCCTACCAAATAAGCCAACTTATCGAATGAGTCCCGAACAGGCTTCTAAGTTTTAATGATAAGTCAATAAGCTACTGGAGAGAGGGTATGTTAGGAAAAGTTTTAGGCCTTACGCTATTCTAATAATTCTAATGCCAAAAAAGGATGGAAACTAGCGAATTTATGTTGATAGTCGAGCCGTAAACAAAATCATGATCAAATACAGGTATCCTATCTCGAGATTAGAAGACATGTTAGATTAATTGAGTGGAGCTAAGATCTTCAACAAGATTAATCTAAAGTCTGGCTACCATCAAATTTGCATAAGGTTAGGAGATGAATGGAAGACTGAGTTTAAAACTCAGCATAGACTTTATGAGTGGATAGTCATGTCGTTCGACTTATCTAATGCCCTAAGCACTTTTATACAACTAATGAACCAGATGATATCCTAGTGTATAGTGCTGACATGCTGAGTCATTGTAAACATCTCTAAGCCATATTGAATATATTTCATATTAAGATATTATTCGACAATCTTAAAAAGTATTGCTTTTGCTAGGAGAAGGTAGTATTCTTAGGCTATGTAATAAGTGAAGGAGGTTTACAAGTAAATGACAAGAAGATTTGAGCAATCGTTAAGTAATCGACCCCTACTATTTGTGCCTAGGTGAGAAGTTTCCATAGATTGGCTTCCTTCTACAAGAGTTTCATAAGGAATTTCAATACCCTCACCCTACCCCTTACTAAGTTGACAAAAAAAAACATCGACTTCGAATGGGAAGAAAAGGAGGAGAGAAGCTTTGCTAAGGTGAAGGAAATATTGACTTTCATACGTATACTAGTTTTACCTGACTTCGAGAAAGTATTTGAGTTGGAGTGTAATGTGCCAAGCATTGAAATAGGCGTTATTTTAATGCAGGAAGGTCAACCAATTGCTTACCATAATGAGAAGCTCAGGGGACCTCAACTAGACTACTTTGTGTATAACAAAGAACTCTTGACGCTGATCCAAGCATTGCAAGTATGGCATCATTATCTACTATCGAGAGAATTTATCATCTGTACTAACCATGAATCATTGAGATATCTCTGAAGTCAGACAAAGTTGTCAAAGCGACAAGCAAGGTGGGTTGAATTCCTTAAAGGATGCAATTTTGTCATTAAGTACAAGCAAGGAAAGAGCAACACTGTTATAAATGCTCTTTTAAGAAGACATGAGCTCCTGATAGAACTATGACCAAATTATTTGGATTTACGAGAATCAAGGAACAGTACTCTGAGGATCCATATTTTAAACCTATACTTACGCGTTGTGTCGATGGAAGGATAGTGAACAAGTATCTTATGAAAGATGGGCACTTGTTTCAAGGAGAGAAATTGTGCATGCTGACCTGTTCACCGAAGGAATTACTGATTAAAGAAGCCCACAGTAGAGGACCCTCCGGACATTTTGGGGAAAGAAGAAGGTATGAACTATTGAATGGACATTTCTTCTAACCGAAGATGAGGTATGATGTGCATTGAGTTATTGAAGGCCATGCTGTATGCAAGAGGGCTAAATGCCGAGCCGAACATAGAAAAGCAATACCTTTGCCTATTATGATAAAACCATAGACTGAGTTGAGCATAGACTTTATTCTACGATTACTACAAACCACCCAAGGTAAAGATTCTATAATGGTTGTCATAGATAGGTTCAGTCAGATGGTACACTTTGTGCACTGCTCCGAAACTAATGATGCTTCTATTATTGCTTCTCTTTTCTTACAAAAAATTGTTAGGTTGCACGGCATGCCAAAAAGTGCAGTATCCGATAGAAATCCAAAATTCTTGAGCCATTTCTAGAGGAATCTATAGTGACGGATGGGGACCAGATTGCTATTTAGTACTTCCTGTCACCCCAAACGGGTAGCCAAATAGAGGTAGTCGATCGTACTTTAGGATCACTGCTCCGAGCTACAATAGGTAAGAACATAGCTAATTGGGACGTCTGCTTACTTGTAGTCGAATTCACTTACAACCGAACAGTATATAACACCACTAAGCAAACCCCCTTTGAAGTTGTCTATGGTTTTAATCTTAAGTTGCTCTTCAATCACACCCCTGCACGTATATCTGAGCAAGAAGACCTTGATATGAAAGCCTAAGTACAATCCCTTCAACACATCTACAATAAAGTTACTTGGTAGATCAACCAAGTAACCAGACGAATCCAAGAGAAGGCCAAGGGTAAGACGACGAGACTATTTCAACCAAGAGACTTGATATGATAGCACCTAAGCAAAAAAAGGTTTCTGAGCAAAAGGAGAAACAAACTATCCCCAAGGTTAAAGGACCCTTCAAAATCTTCTAGAAGATCAATGATAACGCCTATAAATTAAAGCTGCCCGAGGACTATGGGGTTTCTAATACCTTCAACATTACCGATTTCAATCCATATCACCCTGACGGAAAGTTGATTGAAGACCATTTGAATTTGAACCCAAATCCAAATCAACCTAGAAGGAATGAGAGGAATCAAGTTACTGGGCCTTTAACCCACAACTGAGTCTAGAGACTAGAGGGACTGGTAAGGCAAATCCTCCTGCTCTAATCGTCTTATGTCGAGGCTGAGTTTCTCTTTACTGCTGATCAACTCTATATGTCAAGCTGTATGACTACCCACCTCTCGGAAGTTATGTGCCAACTTGAGGAATGCCAAGATAGCTACTAAACCTCGCGCGTTTGCTCAGCTATGTCCGAGCTAACCAATTACTAGACATCACTCTTGTTAAGAGTCCGAAAGAGAGCTACCCTGGACTAATCTTCAATCACCCCTACTCAGACAATTAATCTACCCGTACTCTTTTGTCTGCATCCTCCAACTGCATCACCAATGCATCTCTGCCACGTATATAGGACCGTATGTAGAATTTACCACATTAATCATTATTTTTCTTAAATATTCATTTTTACCATTTATATTCTTGTACATTACTTCTTTAGGGCAATGCCCTTTTTATCTTTTCCCTTTTAGACAAATTGTCTCAAAGTTCTAAGGTATAAATATCCCTTATACATGTAGCCAAAAATAATTAGATTAACATCAATACACTGGATATTTTCCTTTCGTAAATACTGTTTGTTTACTCTCATTTCGCTCTTATCCTAATCCTTAAGCAAGACTAGATGGTGAGTAACCCCACCGGACTGTCTTGTACGTCATATCGAGTTATGCTATGAGTTCTTAGAAGTTCCACTGGTGCGTCATATCCTTTAAAGTTGTTCATGGGTTTTGCTTACTCTTTCATTCATCTTTTGCCCCTTTCATGCGTTCCTTCATCACCCTTTCAAGCTTTCGGCAAGCTTAGATCTATCACTACAACCAGCCTTATTTGTTTTTGGTTACGGTTTGCATCACAAATGAACTTAAGAGTGGCAAGAAGACAATTGCATTTAAAGTTTAAGAAGTTGATTCAAAGACTGAATCAAAAACAGGTGATGATGAGGACATCACACTATTGGTAAGAAGGCTCAACAGGATTCTCAAAAAGAAAGGTAAGAAGAAGTTTTTTAATAAATGTTCTTCTACTAATGGTTCTAAGTATGATGTTAGGAAAAATTATCAGAAGGAGAAGAAGGAATTAGTATGGTACAAGTGCAAGAAATTTAGGCACATCAAATACGAATGTCCAGTATTATTGAAGAAACTAGAAAAGTATAAGGAGAAAAGGAAGGTGTTACTGGGTACTTGAGTGACCTGGATGAATTCAAAACAGATTAAAAAACAAATACATGAAAGAAGAAGAAGAAGAAGAAGAAGTCAACTTGTGTCTCATGGCTATCTCTTAGGTAAATTCTGACTTTGATAATGATATTATGCTTAAAAGTGTACAAAAGCATATTAAGAGCCTTTTAAAAGCACTTGAAATAGCTAATTCAAAATTGAATAAACAAGATGATGAAATTAAAGCTCTAAGTGAAAAGGGTGTCTTCTTATAAATAAACTCACTGTTAGTTGATAAAAATGATATATTAAACAATGATAATAAAGTTTTGCATATAGATAATGAAAATCTAAGGACAACTCAAGATAGTTTAGAAAAGGAGAATTCAATATTAAAAGAGGAAATCAAGGAATGACTTGTCTTGCACAATTGATACATCCTTTAACAAATTTAATGAAAGTGATAAGAAGTTGCAACTATTGCTATCTTCAAAGGCTAAATAACTCTAAAAATGGACTTAGATATAAACATGGTGAAACCTTTTGATCAAATAACCTAACAATGTTTGTTAAGTTAAGGAAATAGTTTGTATTAAATCTAATAAAAATAATAATGTGCACGTTAAAGCTAAATCTGGTGTTCAAAGAAATCAGTATAACAAAAGATATACTAAGCAAAATAACAAGTATCTAATTTGAGAATACATCAAAGGTAGATCGAGAGGTTACCAAAGCTAAAATCTACAAAATCAGGTATTCTATAAGTACAAACCATCTAATTCTTACGCATGTTTCTTTTGCAATAAACTTACTTATATCAAAAAATATTGTTTCTATAAAATAAATAAGCTCAGTACACAATAAGCTAGATCTTTACATAATACAAGCTTCAATTTTGGTAAACCTAAGCTAGTCTGGGTTCCAAAAAGGACTTAACCCTATATTGATGATTATAAGAACATAGAGCAAGATTAAAAGGGACATAGTTTCTGGATAGAGCAGGTTCACATTACATGAGCGGTGATGCTTCATTGTTCACAAATCTAGAGTAGAAAGAAGGAAGTTATGTGAAGTTTGGAGATAATAGTAAGGGAAAAACCATCACAACTAGTAACATTGGTATGCCTCCTCATACTATAGAAAATGTTAGTCTAGTTAGAGGCTTAAAACATAATTTATTAAGTATAAGTCAATTGTGTGACAAAAATTATAAAATGGTGTTTGATTAAAACAAAATAGAGGCTTGTGATAAAAATAGTGTAAAATTGTTTGAAGGATATCAAAAAAAGAACATATATTTTGTTGAACCAGCTACAGTAGAAATTGAAAGTTATTTTCTGAGTGTTTTTGATAATGCATTCTTATGGCATAATAAGTTTGGTCATATTAACTTTCATCAAATGGATAATTTTTCTAAGAGTAATCTTGTTTATGGTATGCCTAAAATGCATATAAAGGATGATTTTCATTGTGCCACATGCATTAAAAATAAGATGAGTATTGTTTCACACAAGTCTAAACATGTTATATCAACTAAAAGGTTATTAGAACTTTTGCATTTTGATTTGTTTGCTCCTACAAGTACGTTAAGCTTAGGAAGTAATAAGTATGGTTTAGGGATAGTAGATGACGTTTCTAGGTATACTTAAACTACATTCTTACAACACTAAAGTGATGCTTTTTCTGCTTTTGAAAAGTTCTTAAAACAAGTTCAAGATAAAAAAGGCTTTTCCATCATTAGTTTATGAATTGATCATGAAAAAGAGTTTGAAAACAATGATTTTGCAAAGTTTCGTGATCAGAATGGTGTCACTTACAATTTTTCAGCTCCTTGTACTTTAAAACAAAATGGGGTAATAGAGTGTAAGAATAGAATAATCCAAGAGATGATACAGACATTGCTAAAGGAAAATTGTGTAGCACAATATTTTTAGGCTAAGGTAGTATCAATATCATGCTATATCATAAATCATGTATACATAAGATAAAACCGTTCACCAAAAAAACATCATATGAGTTATATAAAGATAGAAAACCTACAAAATCATAATTTCATATGTTTGGTTCTATGTGCTTTATTAAGAAAATTCATCTTAACCTTGGTAATTGAGGAAAGAGCATATGAAGGTATATTATTAGGATACTCTTTAAATAGTAGAGCATGCTGTGTGTTTAATAAGATTACTAAAACAGTAAAGGAATCTATAAATGTTAAATTTGCTGATAAAATCAAAGTAGATGATTATGATGATGACTCACATGAGAAAGCCAAAGGTTAAAATGAAAATATATAACAAGGACGGACATGAATGTTTGGAGAACCTAAGGCTAAAAGCTCATTAGAACTAAAATCAAAAGCAAATGTAGAAGCACAATCAAAAGCAAAAGCAGAAGCAAGTTCAGAGGTTAGAACAGATACTAACCAAGTAATATCTAAACCTTATGGAATAATTAGGTTTAAAACTTATCATCCACTTGAACAAGTAATAGGTAATATCAATATTGGAGTTAAAACTAAAGCTAGTTTTCTGAAATATTGAAAACCATTTTGCCTTATTATTTGAATTTGAGCCTAACACTGTTGATAAAGCTTTATCTGACAATAGTTAGATAAATGTCATGCAAGAAAAACTAAATCAATTTCAAAGAAATTGAGTTTAGACACTTGTTCTTAAACCTAAGAACAAACCTACTATAGGAACAAAATAGGTATTTAAAAACAAGTTAGATGATCATGATAAAATTGTTAGGAATAAGGCAAGATTGGTAGCTAAGGGCTATTCATAAGAAGATGGAATTGACTTTGATGAGACATATGCTTTAGTTGTTAGATTAAAGGCAATTAGACTTCTACTTGCTTTTGCTTATTATAAAGGCTTTAAATAATTTCTAATGGATGTTGAAAGTGCGTTTTTAAATGGATTTATAAAAGAAGAGATATATGTAGAATAACCTCCATAGTTTGAAGATTCATTTAAAGAGGACTGTGTGTATAAATTAAGAAAAGTCTTATATGGATTAAAACAAGCTCTTAAAGCTTGGTATGAAAAACTAAGTGACTTTCTAATCAATAATAGATTCTAAAGAGGTAAGATAGATATAACCTTATTTCTAAAACACTATGACAATGATATATTAATAACTCAGATATATGTTGATGACATTATTTTTGGATCTACTAATGAGATATTTTGCAAAGAGTTCTCTAAGCTTATACAAGCTAAGTTTGAAATGTTTTTAATAGGCGAGTTGAACTTCTTCCTTAAACTTTAAATAAAACAAACCAATGATGGGATGTTTATGCATCAAAAGAAGTATACCAAGCATATCTTAAAGAAATTTGGAATGAAAAGTGTTAAAGGTACAACCACACCGATGGCTTCCTCAACCAGGTTAGATCCTGATGATGGAGTTAAGAAAGTTAATGAAAACTTTATAGAAGTTTGATTAGTTCATTGCTATATTTTACTACATCAAGACTAAACATACTATTTAGTGTGTATATTTGTGCGTGTTTTCAATCTAAACTAACTGAAACACTCTTATTAGTAATGAAAATGATTTTTAAGTATATATCTTGCACATTAAAGTTAGGAATCTGATATCTAAAAAATCAAAACTTTGATTTGATTGGCTACTTAGATGTTGACTATATTGGGTGTAAGATAGATAAAAAAAGTACTTCGGGTATTTGCCAATTTTTAGAAGACAAATTGGTTTCTTGGTCTTCCAAGAAACAGAATTCTATTGCCCTATCTACAGTTAAAGTTGAATACGTTTCAATTGCCAATTGTTATGCTCAAATTTTGTGGATTAAACAATAGCTATCTAATTATAGATTAAATTTGAAAAACATTCCAATAGATTGTGATGATATAAGTGCACTTAATTTGACTAAAAATCCAGTATATTATTCTAGATCTAAACATTTAAAAGTTAGACATCATTTTATATGTGATCATATCAATAATGGTGATATAAATATTGAATTTGCTTTAGCTGATAATTAATTAACTTATACTTTCACCAAGTCTCTTGATAAAACTAAATTTGACTTTATAAGATACGAAATCAGTGGTTATTGTCCATTTGCATAAATTCTTGATTTACTAGCATTTTTGCAATATCTTGTATTATAATATTGTGTGTATAATTGACCTTGATGCATTATATTTTGCTATGGAATTTTATGCACGTGTACGCATATTTTGATTGAGTATAATTTAGTTGTTTTGTTTTTTGAATTTTCGATAAAGTTTATGTTTTATTAATTCTTGTATTTTAGTGTAAATTAATTAATATAACTATAATTAAGTGAAATGCCGCATAGCTAAAACACTGATGTAATTAGTCCTTGTCAATGAAATATTGATATCTTTTATTAATATCTTCCTATTGTTATCTATTCTTTCTATCTACATTAGATTTAAGGAGAGTAAAAAATGAATGATGATAACAAAAATGGGGAGAAATAGGGAAAAATATTGAATTAATAATTAGTTACAACATAAATAATTTGATCTGATTTAATAAGGTAGATTCTAATATTATGAACGGTGTCTAATATAATGAATTTTAAAATTTTTGGACCTTGAAAATTTCTAATAATTTGTGTTTGCATTTAACATCACTTGCATTACAAAATCTTTCACATATCATTCAATATTTTTTGGAAGGGTTTTGACATCATCAAAAATAGAGAAAATGTTGAGTTCTCTCATTATTATTTTGTTGATAACGAAAAGAATAAAAACGTTTAATTAGTGTGTTAACTATACAAGTCATTAAGCAAAAGATAAGAATTTATTTTAAAACTAAATTTGAAAATAAGAAGCAAAATTAGAGATTGATTTAAAAACACTGAACAATATCAGAATGTTACAGAAATAATTTGATCCATGAAGTTTATTAGACTTTTGATTGTTTGAAGGCCCAATTTAACTTGCTGGATATATGTAGGTAATGTATCCAATATGTTCTATTAAATTAGACATCAAATCCATGATGATTAATGAGGTTTAATTAAATTTCTTTAAGAACAAGATTAGTTGGACATGATAAGTTATGACAGTTGATAGATTTTTAACAGATCGGATTTGTTAGTTGTTTATCAAATATTTCGTGAATTAATTGATGGTTCTTATCAAGATAAGTAGATGATTCGTAGATAAAAAAATCAGATTTTTCTAACTTCAAATCAAGTTAGATTTATGAAGCAAGTTCAAGATAAGGATGAATCTTATCTATATTGCAACAAATCTTTGAGTTCAAATTAAGCCAATATATCAATATTTTTCAAGAAGATTTAGTCAAGAAAATCATATTGGATATAAGCCTATTCATATAGAGCTTCACTATGAAAATATCTAAAGACTCATATTCAAATTCAAGATTATCAAGTATCAAGATTTGCTCATAATGTTTAGGAGATATTTAATTTCAAAGGGATTCAATTTTACCAAGGAATTATTGATGCATTATATGGATGAATTAGAGTCTATACATAAAAAAAAGTGCAGACTTTGTTCATTTATCAGTTGTAGTACAACGTTTGAATTAAATTGATCATAAAAGTGATTTAGCTTTTACAAATTAAGAGATTGCAACTTCCAAAGACTAGATCAAGATATTTGAAGATCCTTCAAGTTGTGTCAAATATTAATGCAAGATTTTAGTCAAGAGACATTACACCTGAAGGATATAAAAGCCAAGTAGTTTAAATTTTCAAGTGATATTTGTTCTACAATTATTTACTGCAAACTTCATACTTAAGCAATTTCAAAAACACTTTCAGAAGCTAAATTAAAGACAATACTATCTACTCTAGTTTGATATTCTGATTATATCTTGTAGTTATATTACGATGATTATTGTATTCAGTCCTTATTGTCATTGGAAATCTTATTTTCGTGAGATAGAATTTTTGTTAAAGGAGAGACTCAAAATTCTATAAACTTGTGTATAAGCAATGCTAGCCCAGTGAGACAAAACAGAAGACTTGTATTTGTTTCTCTCTTAATTATGATAGTAAAATGTGGACAGTAGATAGTAAAATGACATCAATATGAAATACCGATCATTAATAGTAGAGTTAAAAGAGTGTAGTATACATTAGGCCAAAGCACTATAATTCTTGTGCCTAATCTTCTCATCTCTACTCTTATTTACTTTGTGTTTTGTATATTGCTTATATATTGTTTCATGCCAAATCTTGCTAAAGTAATAAAATGTCCCATTTTATTACTTTAGCAAGAAAAAATTGTTACTTTTGGGACCTATAACATGAATAAATACAATAATATAATATTTTTGTTTTACTCTTTATTTTTTAAGTCAATATTTTTTACGTGGAAACTCCAAGTTATGCAAGAGGAATGTAAGATTAGAAGATGGGGGGTGTTGGGGTTGCTATAACCAATATGACCAAAGTCACTAAATTTATGGTATTATTATATAAAGGAAAAGATGCAATCTTAAAATATCAAATTTGAAAAAAAAAAAAGTTTTCTATGATATAAAATAATAAAAGTTATTGGTGAACAAAAACTATTGAGTCACAATATATATTTAATTAGATATACACACTACAACCACACGGAATTTTTATTTATTATGTTCCTTAGCGCATAACTAACGAAAGATATATCCTGAATGATGTATACAAATTAAATAAAGAATTATTTAATCCATCAATTAAGTGATAAAATAATTATATGTCCGAATTATAAATTGTTTTGATAATAAGAAGAATTCATTAGAGACAACTAGATACAACTTGTCATTTAGAGCATATAACTATTGCATGTTTACCCATTTATTTTCTTTGTTTCCGATGGAGTTAATGGTTCCTAAAACGTAAGAGAGCTGATGAATTGTAAATAAATTAATAAGATTATTTTTTTTATTTTATGTATGATTTTTTAAAGTGGATTATGACACCAAAATGGATGTCTTGCTCTTTATTATTATAGATATAGATAAGATATAATGCATAAGACATATTAATATCATGGTTTAGGTGTTATATGAAAATTATATATATAATACATTGTATGCGGTATATGTACAACTTTATCTATAATTTATAATATAATTTACTATATAAATTAGCAAATTATATTATATAAAATATAACTCATCGCTATATAGTACTATATATAAGCTACAAGATATTTGATTATATAAACTACAAAATATTATTGTTTATAGTGTTTCTAATAATTGGTATATGAAATAATATGAAAAGACAATAAAAAAATTAAAAGTACTTTCATGAAAAAAAAAAGTATGATAAGGAAAGGTAAAAATAAATAAATAAAAGACAACATGCTATAATGATATTTATATTAAATCCATAAAAACAAATTATATAACCAAAAAAGGTAACAAGTAATAGAAAACACAATATACATAATAGAGATTTCTAATCTAGTTGCAAATGAGAGCGATGATGGTAAACTTCTGTATTTGTGCGATGATGATGGTAAGATATGGTAATTCAATATCAAAAGATAAATTTATTGAAAAAAAATTTAAAAATTTAATGTTATTTGATTGTGATTGTTACTTTTAAAAATGATGCTTTTGCGGTATGTAATAATCTAACTTATGACTACCATATGATTTTTGTAATTGATAGCTCTTTATTAAAGAAGGGAAAAAATCAATAAGAAAGTTATTCTATTAGATATATCGTTAAATTTTTAAAATAAGATATAAATATGGTAAGTTATAATTTTAAAGGTGGATTAGAATAATCCCAACTCAAACATGATAAGTTCTCTATTTTTACTAATAAAAAGGGAAATTGAAATGCACCGATCAATTTCTAAACTTTATCTAAGAGAATATTTGAAATTTTAGTTCTCAATAAAAATTTCTTTCCCTTAATGCTTGAGGTTAAGGTTCTTGCCACGCTACTACCATGTAAGTAAAATTTGTGGGTCTCATCTGTGTTTGAAGGGGAAAAGTACTTATTGTTAAAAACTTGGGTTGTCCGTATAATTATAAAAGTTTTAAGGGATGATCTTTGTAATTTACCCTATATTTTATGTTGAACTATACGGTAGTTGGCCAAAAAATTTAAATACTTATATCATAACTTAGATCTTGTATACACAAGAAATTCATCAAGAATTATAATAACTATGAAAATAGTTTTCATTTATTGTTTTAGTAGGTGTTTTAAGGACACATATTGTGATTATATAAGGATAAGTTTATATATATTTCTTGGTAAATTTTGATGATTATTGAATTCGATGATATATATCCAAAAATCTTTAAAATTAATGCTTATTTAATACCCTTTTTTTATGTTATCATAGGTCACCAATTGAGTAAATATATATTTTAAGATTTTGGATAAATTACAAATAACTCACTAAACTATTAGTATAGATGAACTACCTAATACTTCTAATTTTCCAAAAGTCTCTAAAATCTATCTACATTGGAGGGCAAGGTGAAGAGAGGGACAAGACATACTTCCATTCTTGTTTTTATTTTTTAAAGCTATCCTAAAGGCATTCCAAATCACGTGGCTTTTTTTTTTTTTTTAATCTTCATAACATATATCTAAAAGCAAGCATTCAACTTTAATTTTTAATGATCACAAGGATTACTTACAGAAATATTTAGCAAAAGGAAAGGGAAGAAACAGTGGTAGTAGCCTGCTAAGTATGCTCGCCGTCATTCTTACCAGTTTTGGATAAGTCCGAGTCACCGTCTCGCCTTCCAAAAGTGCCACAGTTTCCCCTATCCAATATCCTTAATTACTCGACAACACCTCATATATTAATAAGAAAACCCTAATCGCACGTGAACATAGAGCAATTTAAAAACAGCATCCACAACGAACGTACATACAATAGATGTGATTTTAATCTGTATAATTTATTCGTTTTCTTCTTCCTTCCTTTTCTTTTTTGTGGTTTTATAATAGAGCAAAGCAGCATTTTCAGACTGAAAATTATAAAAACATGACCTATTTCGATTATTTTGCAAATTCTTGATCAATATTCAAGTGTAGGCCTCGTGTTTTGCCACTACAAGTCGAATGGTAATAGGGCACGTATATCGAGTTGTGATCGATAATAGTTAATTGAATAGAATGATATATTAAATAAATTTAGTTAAATAATATAATAAAATTTACAAATTACGGAATGAAAAAAAAAAAATTGGGAGAAAAAAATAACAAAAGCGGGTAAAAAGAAAAACAATATATTTTTGAACCGTCACTATTTACAAAGGGTTTGATATTATCGGGCATACCGTAATATGGCTAAGTGGATTTTATGGTAGTATGATAAAATTTTATAGTGTATCTAACGTATAAGCTACCATCACGACAGGTAAACAATTGCTATTGAAGGTACATAATAAAAATTGAAATGCTACTAGATATTGATAAGTGTAATAAAATTTTATTAACGACAATAATTGAAATGCTACTTTTACTATAAAGTAATAAGTATTACATATCTTTATAAACTACTATTAATTTACTATCTCTATTTATCGTAGTTCTTGTACATGGGTTGAGCGTTCCCCCTCTCGTGACCATGACACCAAGAATGACCTACACCGATCACCCTGGGTTCATATTGAACGCCCACTTGCTAACAAACAGCCCAACAAGTCCTGTATCGATCGATCTAAGCCCTAAGCCAAGCGACGACGCCAAGTTACACTTAGGGATAAAGGGTCAGGCCGAGAGACATCCTCCTCAGGCCGAAGCCAACTCGCACGAGTCGCGACCAACCTTCAAAGAACCCTTGGTAACCTCCCCCAAGCGGTCCTAGAATTTACGAGAGCCCTACAAGGCTTTGCCACACAAAACTCATTGCATTAAATGCAATATGACCCTCGGTGGCTCTCCTCATGGAAAGCCCAAAGGGCATATAGCTTTAGTTGTACAATAGCACTAAACATTTATGGGAAAAAAAAAATCAATACAAAATTTAAGAGCAATCATTTCTACCCTCGTCAACTCGAAACTCTACAAAATATAAGACTATAAGTTATAAGTTAAGGGAGACTAAAAAGTTAGAACATATAGATACTTGATTCTAATCCCTTTATAGTAACATTTAAAGTTCTCACTTATTTATTATTGTCAACCAACTCCTTTTTCTCTCTTGAGCTTCTATACAAAGTATTCAGTTCTTCATAAATTTTACTAACTTAAGCATCGGATCAACCTCATTAAATACCCTTCAAACTATTATACTCACTCTTATTTATTTTATAGGTAAAATTAGATAAGCCAAAGTCACCATAACTTAACCCTCTTAGTTTAGAGAGCCCATCAACTATTAAACTCAACCGATTAAGATTCTACTAAGAGAATCTCTATTAGTATATTATTTCTTATAGTGTATGTATAGCATCTAATAGCAATTCTGAGGAATATGAAAAAAAAAAAGTGTAAAAAATCTAATTTTCCAATATTTGTATCTATTCGGTCTATTAACATACATTTATCGTGATACGTATATTAAAATATGATCTCTTTTAAAAAGATAGGCACAGAAGCAGCAAAAGGTAAAAGCGATGGGGTCATGGAGATGTGCACGTTACACGTGACATGGGCATACGCTACCAAAATAAAAACAAATAAAACAAACGTTAGGATAGATAACTGAAAGAAAGATAAGAATCCATATACATTGAAGTACGTGAAACCTTATCCATCACGCGAGCTCCAAACTACGCCCACAGTAATAAATTAAATCGAGCCCATTCAGGTATAGCGGCAGGAAGGACAGACTTTTTAGCTTTTAAAGTACGTAATTTAGTGGTATAGTAACGACTTTGTATTTGTATCCATAATTTTAGTAATACGTATATTAATCTTTTGTTACTCAAAACCTTCAAACCATAGATATTTATACTTTCTTTCGATCAGTTTTTAGCTATTAATGAGAGTATTAAAGTCATACTCGGAAATAATTTGACGCCTTATACGCAACTAACAATTATCCAAGAAAAGTAACACCAATATAATATATGCAACCCACTTATATATATATATACATGCTACAAGCCCGGCATTTATATCTCTACTTTCCTCATATATACATAGAGTGTATTTTGATCAAATTCTAGTCTAAGAAAATTGAAGCAAGAAAGTGTGAAAGTCTAATTTAATAAGTTGTTGGTAATAACAATGTTGGCAATATTTCATAAGGCGTTTGCTAACCCACCGGAGGAGCTCAATAGTCCAGCTTCTCATAGGGGTCCTAAGAGACCTAAGCTGCCGGAGGACACTCTTAAAGAGTTCTTGTCGCGCCACCCTGATAACACTTTCTCACTCAGCTTCGGCGAAGCCGCTGTACTGGCTTACGTCCGGCCCGACCGTCCCCATTGGCAGCATCAAAGGTTATTCTTACTTTCGGTTCACATCTTTATATTCATCTTGTTTTCTGTACGAATCTTTTTGATAAGAGTCCCATGAATGAATTCTGCAAACAGGTGTCCCGAAACAAACATTATTATTTTTTTCTTTGAGCTCTATGTGTAGTTAAAAGACCCTCACCTAGACACATGTTTGCATTTAAAGACTGAACAAACATATTGCTAACTGGGTGAATTGTCGTGTTTAACCGAATTGCTTGTATTAAATATCGGATTGAAATCTATAAATCGATCTACTTCGATATTATCCGATGTAAAAATAATGTTTCACTCTTCAAATTGGTGACGAAATGTTGATTTTGTTGAAATATTTTAGGTTGTTTTGTGGTCATGATGACATATATTGCCTATTCATGGGGAGCTTGAACAACCTTTGCTCACTGAACAAGCAATACGGCCTATCAAAAGGAAGCAACGAAGCCATGTTTGTGATAGAAGCATACAGGACTCTCCGCGACAGAGGACCCTACCCTGCAGACCAGGTGGTGAAGGACCTTGACGGAAGCTTTGCCTTTGTGGTCTATGATGGTAAAGCTGGATCCGTCTTTGCTGCATTGGGTTCTGATGGAGAAGAGAAGCTGTATTGGGGCATTGCAGCTGATGGTTCCGTGGTTATTTGCGACGATTTGGAGGTCATAGAAGAAGGATGCGCGAAATCATATGCCCCATTTCCAACTGGTACATATTTGAGATAAGACAACTATTTCTCATAGCTTGTAAACTTGGGATGCCTTATTGGGTACTTGTATGACATTCATCTAGATATGTGATGCGTGACACATTAGTGCAAAAGCATCCTTAATAGTTGATGACAATTTTTATTTTTTTATTTTTATTTTTTTGGTTAAATGGAATTGCAGGGTGCATGTTCCATAGTGAGGGAGGATTGATGAGCTTTGAGCATCCAATGAACAAGATGAAGGCAATGCCAAGGATAGACAGTGAAGGAGTGATGTGTGGGGCTAATTTCAAGGTTGATAAGTATACGAGGGTGAACAGCATTCCTCGCAGCGGTAGTGAAGCCAACTGGATGGAATGGGATGCTCAATAATACAGCAAATGGACAACAGTTCCTCATTCCTTTTTTTTTTTTTTTTTTTTGTGGGTTGGGTTCTTCACTTGCTTTCTTAATGTTCATGTACTTCTTGGGACATTCCTATGTTGCTTCAATTGTCTAATGATCTTGTCCTTCCTTGCATGGTATGAATATGAAAAGTTGCTTGTTGATATTGACGCTCATTACTTTTGTCGGTACCACTAAACCCCTTAAAATATTGCTTATTGTGTAATAGAACCCCTAAACTTTTAGTTGTATGTGACTAAGATTTTAAAATTTTGAACGTGGTAAAATGAAAAACAAATTTTATAACTATATCTCTGATGATTTTATATTTAAGTTTTGATTTCTTATAATTCAATTCAAAATAACCTTCAAATAAATACTTATTTAACGAGACTTTCTATGTTAAAATTAAAGTTTGATCAAAGATATCAAGAGTAAAACTTTCAGTTTGTTACAATTAAGAAATTCAAAGCTCCATCTGACAAATGGTGGAGTACAAGGTTGACATTAGGTGTAATGCTATAATTTTTCATTCTAAAAATAAATTTATGACTATAACCGTAACCTATATAGATAAAAACAAAATTTTATCGGGTCACGAAATAGACCGTAGTTGTGAAATTGTGTTTGGCAAAAAGCAAGTCCCGCATTAGCCGTATGGCATGTCGACCAAGCTAGGTTAATACAACATCTCTGCGATACAGTGTCTGTTAAGAGGTTGTAAAATACAATATAAAATCAAAGTTTGTTATTACTTATAGATTAAACCTTACGGTAATTAACCAAGTTCTGAAGCTAATCAACCAACGGGATACTTGGACACCATGCCTTTGACCAGCGTTGAATAGAATTTGGACGATCATAGTCGACTGGTGATGATCAGAGTGATTGCCAGCTTTATTGGGGTCGATCACCATTCGAAAAGCAGTCCATTACGTTTCCTTTTATTGCCTGTTTTTAAAACGGATTATGACTAGTTACATACAGAGCCTACCGGAAAAATTATGTCTTACAGAATTAGGAATTAGACTTACATTCTTACATTACAATATTACTATTCTCGACATAGAAAATCTGCTACCCCACTATTCGTGATTTTTTTATCCTACGTTCATTTACATTTGTGATGCTTACTGTTCTTTTTTACACTTTATCATTCCTTGCTTGCACTATAAACTTATCTGTCCAAGGCGTCTTACATTGGTGCATAATAGATTTAGTAAAAAAACAGAAAAAGGAAATATCAAAAATATTACCTGAACTTTCAATATCCTTTTAATTTCATACTTAAAAGTTTGAAGTTATTAAATGTCATTTTTAACTACATTTTTACTAGTCAATATATATAACAAAAATTCAAATTGTTAAGTATTATACTTAATTGAACTTTTTACTTATTAAATTTACCAACTTTGTCATATTGAAAAAATGACAAAAAAAAAATGATTATTAGACAAAAAGTATAAAAACAAAACAATTAGACATGAGGTAGTGAATTTAATAACTTAAAGTTTGATAGTTATAAAATTTTGCAATTTTAAACTTTATGTAAAAAATTGGAAGAGATACCCAAAATGTAGGTATTGATTTTGATATACAAAGTCTTTACTTGGCTTCATGGAGTAAACATGTAATGAAATTAGAATTCCTTAATAATTGAATAATTCAATAATTGCAATTACATTGTTCAATTGTATAAAAATACAACTAGTTAATAAATCCATAATAAGAACAAAATGTTAAAATTACCCTCATTTTCCTCTTAAACTCTAATTTTATCTTTTCTCTCTCTCTCTCTCATTCCTCTATCCTTTTTATCTCTTTCTCTCTCTGTTTCTCCCTCTCAAAGATCACACATCTACAACTCTACCCCCCTCTCTTTCTCTTTCTATCTCTCTCTCCCTCTTTCTCTCTCACAAATTTCAAATTTGTGAGTGGTCATTGTTAGTTATTATTATCGTCCGATCTCTCTCTTTATCTCATAGATCTACAATTATAAACAGAGAAGTGTACGTGGCGATCGGTGGCAATTCTTACGGTATAATGTTTCTCTCTCTTGCAGGTCTATAATTGTAAACAAGAGTATTTATAGTGATCATTAGTAATTCCTATAGTGTAGTGTTTAAGCTATAAAGTTGAAGTCATTACTAGCGGTGATGGTGGCAGAGCTGTGTTGGTGGGTGGTAATGTTGCGTTGGTGAGTGATGGTGCTATGATGACGGCAATAATGTGTTGGTGGGTGGTGGTGCTATGTTGTGGGTGGCAGTGTTGTGATGATGCAGTTTGTTAGAAGAAGAAAAAGAAGGATATGACAAGTTTTTCTATTGAGGAATCAAGATTCTTTGATTTTAGTCATGAATCTCAATTCAGTATTTTAAGAAATTGAAATTCCCCTATAATTGTGATTTCATGAACACCACTCTTTCACGTTGCATTTGAAGGTCAGTGAACTCGGCTAAATAAACTGGAATTTCTACTGAAATGCGGAAATGATTTCTCTCTGTCGGCCAGCACCTTATCACAATTCCCTTTAGTACGGCAGTAATATACACAAAAATAAAAAAAAATAAAAAAATAGTACAAACATTCAGAAATGTGCTTCCCAAATGAATCGTGTGATCTCCTTACAAAGCATTGTCAGGAACAGAGAACAAAGATGACTAACAAGACGAGCCTGCTCAGCGATTGAGCGCAAGACCAAGTACTTCTAATAGAAGCCATCAAGCACCATGATGAATTATGCAGTAAGTGCTGGTTGAAGCGTGTAAGCAGGGTTATGTAGCATCGAACACACAAGTTAACTATGCATGTGACAAGGATGGTGCATCATCTCATTTATTACCCAGAATATACAGCAATGAACCTAGTCCATATTACATGAGATTTCAGATCTTTGTAAACGTGATTCATGTTGTACACGATATCATTCCACCGGCTAGCGACTTTAAAGTTCATAAGCAGGGTACCTAGTAGTGGAGGGTTCAACCATGTCGAAGAACAGGTAAGCCATTCCTCCAACACCTTCAAACAAGGAATACGGGCGATCACCTCCATGCATTCGTCCTTCTGATATGAGCTTCAGAGCTTTATCATGTAGAAAGCTGACAAAAGCTTTGGCCTGATATAAGTATTTTCCGTTTCCTGTCAGTCGATAGAGTGACAAAAATACGTATGTATTTCCACTTATGCCATGACAAATGCCACAACGCTTGAGCAGACCTCGGTCCCATACAACCTTTGCAGCATCCTCAGCTGCCTCCATGAACTCCTTGCTGCCAAAAACCTGACAACTGAATAACTGTGAGCCATTGATGATAACTAACACAATACGATAGGTGCTGTATGAGCAGGTCAAATCTGATCATAAATCAAAATCATCTACTATATTGAAAACAAAGGCTGACCCCAATGCAGGCATCAGTTCCTCAAGAAACAGGAGTTACAACACACATGCAGATTGCCTTGAATCTAATCATAATGGGACTTCTACAGTGGAAACTGTCCAGTCGATCATTAACAATTGAAATCAACTAATCAAGATTCCATAAATCAATTTCAATGATCAAATGGTTAACTAAAATATCCAATTGACTAAACCATTCAGACAGTTATCAATGGTTGATATCAAATGTCAGGATTCTATAAATCAATTTCAACAATCAAATGACTGACTGAACCATCTAGACAACTGGAGTATAAACCAACCCATGCTACAAGTGAATGGAATAAGTGATAAAAGCTGGTGCATCAAATGCAACCGACACAGCGGTTATGATACACTGCTTGTCAATGGTCCCATTACTCCCGCACGCCTTCAAAGCTTCTAATCCCTCTCCCGAAAAATTCTTTTTCAATAACTTGTTGATGACGAGAAATTGTATATTGAAGAAAGGTAGTTGAACTCTCCGAACTCCCTACATTATCATACGTCGATCTATATACTCGGTAATGATAATACTGACCATTACCTTACCGAAGACCCTGTACTGAATACTCCGACCAACTATTACGAGAATTACTTGCCAAGTAACGAGAGACTCACTTAAACTCTCGACATACCACCACCTCTCTCAGCCTAACCCTTTTAACGCCGCAACATTTTGATCCTTTCTACTTGCTATGCTCAGAAAATATTTGTACGAAACCAATGCTGTACTGCTAGCTATCCACCTCATTTGACATTTAACTACTTTTTCATTTTTGGTTTGTTGTCCTTTTTACCCTTTTTGTATATATTAGGAATCATCTTTTTGTATATACTTTCTTATAATTTTTTTATTTGTAATATTGCCCTAAGACTTACTATAAATAGTTTTTTTCTCTTATAAGCCGAATATAACTTACATTTTAATATTGAACACTCTTTTTGTAAATATTCTATTCTTACATTTTAATACTAAATTCTCTTCAAGTCCATACCCCTTACACTCTTATCTAATTTTGCCGAGTAACTCAGTATTAGTAATGGATAGACCTTGACATCAACTTGTACATCATATTAAGTGAAGTGTCCAATCGTATTGTATTCGTTGGTGAGTCATATCCTCCGAGCAACTTCATGTCAACTATTCTTATTCGATTGTGGATCATTTCCTTCTAATTTTTTTTTATAACTCATAGGATTTATTTCAGTTTAATTCAGTCCCGATAAGTCCTGATGATAATTGAAACCTTAGGTGCACCAGGTTGGGACCCTGGGTAATGTATATGTCAATTTATTCTTAAGTGCCACAAAACATGTAGATTTACAAGGTCATTCACACAGCAGTAAAACTCACCTCAGCAGCTTTTACCATGGTAAGAGCAACTCCAGGAGCACCATGGCACCAGTGAACAAGACGATCAGATTCACTTCCTTCACTTGAAGGATAATTGCCACTCAGAAAACGATTCTTAATCATGTAGTGAAGTGTATCCTTGACATTGTCCACCTCATCAGGCTTCAGTTCCATGTCCATCAAAACATGCATGATTCCTGCCAATCCATGAGCAGCACCCCAATACTTCTTGCCATGCCATTCATACATAAGTGAGCATTTTCCATTTTTCCCCAATCGTCTGCCAGATGTAATTACATCATTTACAACAGCTCTCTGCAAGAATAATCCATCAAGTGTTACAAGTCAAACTCCAAGCTACTCTGCAAAAATGATTAAAAAATCCTAATCTAGAATAAATCTCGGAAGGGCAAAAGGAAAAGCAAAGGTATGAGGTCTTACCATACGAGCAGTTGATATTGTACCTTTACCCAAATGCTTGTTTAAAAATGAACAAGCCCATAAGAAGCCTGCTCTCCCATACAACAACTCATTTGGCAAATCCCTGGGCAGCTGGATCTGTACAAAAGAATTACAAATATAGGTTATTCTAACTACAATTCAGATCTAGAGAGAGCAATCTCGCTGTAGGTAATAACCAAGAAGCCACAGACCTCCTTGAATCGTGTCAAGTAGTGCTTAATAAGGTCCTCACGACCAGAATGCTTTGCAACAACAGCACCCAGAGCACATACACCAGCCTGGCCACATATAAAGGTGACCCGTCTACAATACAACATATCTGTTTGGGTTAGCTCTGTAGCCTATATACACAACATCATGGAAAAAAGTAATTTTCACTCTATGGAAATAACATTCAAGTTTTCAAAGGGGAGATTCTGATAACGCATAATAAAGGCAACATTATGTAGCCTGCCTGTTCTAGTGTCAGGTTGAAAGCCTGCTGATGCATATCTATGGTGCATTTGCAACTTGCAACTAAATAGGAGCCTCAGCACTAAAAGCTGGACTGGAATTTATTTCCAGTCCATGAAAATAAATCTAAAAACTATTTATCAATGCAAAATGATTATAGATCATGTCCTTCACAGTCAAGATATAAATTTGAGTTCAGAAACAAGTGAACACGATCATAATTCCAACTCAATTACAAACCAAAATCGCAGATCACTAAACCGGAACCACAAAAATGATAAAGAGAAAAAATGTTGCATTCTAGCATACCCAGAATCAGAAGCAGCAGTATCACAAGCCTTAATTATGTCAGAGCACAATTTGAGATCAGCCTCATTCCGCATCACTTGGTAAGCTTTAAAGAGAAGGAAAGCAGTCCCAAGTGCCCCTGTATATAGAGTATAATCCTTCAATCTTCTCCCACTTGATCCCCATGTCTCTTTCACTATCTGAAACAACAATAAACGGCTACTTTATGACTATCATGTCAATCAAGCTTCCATTTTTTATACTCTAATGCACAACAAATGACCAAGTATCACAAAGTACAACAAGCATCATTCCTTTTTAAGTGACGAAATTTCAAAACACAAGACTTTTAAACTATTATATCATCAAGCTTCAAAACTCTGGTCTTACACAACATTTTCTGCCAACAAACACAACCTCTCATTCACAAAGAATGATCAATTACCACAAACATAGAAAAAATCACTTATTAGATTGATGGGAATTTGAAAAGGTAGCACTTAAGGAATTTTCAAATAATATTATCCCAAAGTTTCTCAAAAATCAAAACTTGCAGTAACCCAACAATTAGTTTCCATATAAAGTTTGTTTAATTTATCGAAATCCTTAAAAAAAATTATGAATTATTCGTGAGTATCTCAATTACAGCACCCTTAGTAGCAATAACAATAAAAACTGGCATATAGAAAAGCAGCGCAACTACGTCGAACACGACACGAATCGATACGATTACAAAATAAATCAATTATACATGAGTTAGTAGAGTACAGTGTCTTTGAGGTGGAGAGCTGATGTTTTGAGAGTTTGAGAGAGTGATGAATAAGGAAGATGTAAGAGGGTTGTGAGAGAATTTTTGGGTGTTTCTCTTTGAAGGCCTGCTTCTTTGGTTTGGTTTTCAGGTATAAACGGTGGCATTTCATTAGCGAAGTAGCGATCAGCCATGGCTTCTTACACTTGGGAGTGCTCAAGGGGGAAAGTGAACTTGTTCTTCTTCCAACATTCTCCAGAACCATGAAATAGTGTATTTCGTATCCCGGGACAGGTCTAGTTCACAGTTTCGTGGGCTCTTTTGTTGTTGGTCACTGCACTTTACAAATCGAACGGATCAATCTTGGTTTATTTTAGGGTTACACAGGTTGAGAAAAAAACATTCCATAAAAATATGGAAAATATTCTTTTTCTACCTTATTTGGCTCGGAAGGTTTCGAAGCAAATGAAGCTGTAAATTTACAATAGATTGAACCAAACCATTAGTGAAAAATAAAGTAATATTTTACTTGTAATCGAAAAACTATGATTAGACCTATATAAGAATTAATTTTGTATCGTAAACTGATTTATCAAGCTATTAAACTAATTTAAGTCTTCTAACCATCGAGTCTTAAAGGTCTAAACAATTCAACTATAAACTAGCAAGCCATCAAAACAATAGGCCGAACAATCTTTTGAATCGACGATTTAACTCGACGATTTAACTCGACAATTTAAATAGGTTATTTGTCAATTTATGAAAGTTTAAGAACCAAAAACTATATTTTGAAAGTTTGGGAGAGGAGAAGGGATTTGTATTTTCCCCTTTAATTTTTCTTAAATTATAAATTAAGATCAATCCACCAACATGATCGAATTAAACCAAAGTTTTATTGTTTGAAAAGTTCTTAAATGTAATTGTTGATTGTAGGAATCGAATGAGTACAATAAAGAAAGTAGGCCTAAACTCTTTAAAAGAGAAAGCTATTGGGCTTGAGGAATTGCTAAGCTACTAACTCTTGTTGGTCTATAAGGGCCTTTCAACGCTTAAGTTAGCATGGAGGAGAAAAGGGAAAAGATTAGGGGGTTCTGAGTACTTCCTCGTCCAAGGGAGAAGGTGTTCAAATTATATGGTGTATGATTGGTTGATCAAAAAGGGAGGGAGATTTAGGATCCCAAAATCCTTTACCTTTTGACTCCTTATGCTATTTACAAGGTGAGGAGCTTACCTACTAATGACATGCATCAACTTTCGGGGTTCATCTATACTAGCTACCTATAAGGAACATATACCATGGGGTTGATAGGGTGGCTTTAGGTGCTGGTTGGCCATGAACATACCGGCAATCACATTTGAGGCCTGAGGCTCTAACATTCTTAGAGGATGTCAAGTGTACTGGCCATACCTCAAATATCAAGCTGTAAACAAACAATCCCAATAACAAGGGAGAGAGATAAAGAGAGCTCCAACCAAACCATGAGCTATGGGCTAACTTTCTACAGCTGAGGAGGTCTCTTCGAGGTGGTGAGTACATACCCAAAGGCCGAAACAAACCACGTAGCTCGATGCATCCAAGTAAGTAGTTGGGTGCTCAAAGACTTTGCACTTAAAGGGTAAATCCTTAATGTATTTAAGAGTAGGTAAAAGTGCTTGGGGGGTCCTTATTGTGCTGTCTGACCTGAACGTTGTTTAGTCGTAATAATCTATCGTGAATATTAATTTTATGCCAGAAATTATCTACTCAATCATTAGCATAATCCCGATATACATAAGGTTTATATGACAAATTGCTCTAAAGCATTCATAGTTTCACAGATATACTAGTATTTATCTTTATAATTAACTTATATTTACAATAAGGCCAAGTATAGAGTATTCATAAAAGTATATAAGTATATAATATGACTCAAAAGTAGGAACCCAACTAAATTGCTTAGATGATTTAATTAATCCTATAGAAAATAAAAGGTTCCAAAAATACGGTCCTCATCGATTCTACCTCATCACGCCCAAACACATTCTTTTTGTACTCCTGGAGGTAATTGTAAGCCCTAAAGCTAGGCCAAGTAACTATAGGATTAAACTTAGAACCCAAGGTTTAGGACGATCAGTTAAAGGATTCAATCAAACCTAAATTATAAACTATTGAGAGAAGTATTAGTAAAAATGACCCCGTAAACTTGAATTTAAGAAAATAAGTAGTAAAATAGGAGATTATAAAATTTTCAAATTTTAAGCATAATAATTACTAATTACTGAAAAGTGTAATCTAATAACTAATAAATTATTAGAGATAGATTATATGTATACTAAAAATTTTAGAATAGCTAAAATAATAATTAGGAATGTTCACGCGTATCCCACATGTATTTACGTGTAGATAAAAATACGCGAAATTACCTAAATTGGCTAAAAACTATGCAAATAATTAAAGAAAATTATAAATTAATTATGGAAAAATCAGAAAAAAATCAGAAGAGGATAAGATGATCCAAATCAAGTCGTGGCATGTCAGGATCTGCCAAATAAAAATCAACCAATTAGAATTAGGCAACGCAAAAGCCAAAAATCAAGGGAATTAGGCAAAGTCATGTTTAATTAATGCATAATAATTACAAAAATTGTCTATAAATAGGGAAAAAATTTCCAAAACTCATTTGGGCAATGAGGAACCTGAGAAAAATTGAGAGACCCAAAAATTTGAGAGAAAATTCAGAAAACAAAAAAAGAAAAGAAAACTGTGCAGATTGGGCAAGTGAGCCAAACCCACATCTCACTACCACCTAGGACCGATCCACCACCACCACCCTACTCTAGACCCATCTTCTGGGCCGGCCGACAACCTTGGACCGGGTTTGGACGGCCAGAAAGCATCGAACCGGGTGAGTCCCATAATTGTCCCGATTTTGTATAATTTCGTAAAAATAGTTATTCTGCCCTGAAAATTATGAAACTTGTTATTCTGAGGCTTTATTGTATGTAGATTTAGGGAAAAATAGTGATTTAGTTTAATTACGTCTGGAAATATAGGGTCCTTAACAAATTGTATAAAACCAAGCATGATTAGAACTAGAAATAAATAGACTTAGGCGTATAGTTTGGAGCTCAATTTTTTTCTATAGGATGCTCATGTGATATTGAATAGTGTTATGAAGCCATTTTTTTAAAATTAATTTTCAAAATTTTTAAGTTAATTTTTAGCCCTAAAATGATGGAAAAATTGGGTAATTTTGGGTTAATTAGGTGATTAAAATACTAATTACTGATTTAGTTAGTAATTAGATGTTTAGGGATGCTAAACTCTGATGTGGAAACCTAATCTTAGCCTTTGGAGTATTAAGTATGGTTGATTGAGGGAATTAGGTAATTAATGTAAGAAATTAGTAATATGTGAAATTGAAAATTAATAAATCTAAAAAATTAGGGTTATTTAGATAATATTATAATAGAAATAAGAAAAATAATAAATCTGAAATAACATTTAATTTTAAGTAAATGTCTCAAAATGTAAGATTTTCTCACATCGGGAATAAATCCGATACCTCAATTAGGATTAGCGTATACCAAATAGTTTAGAATACCGAATTAAGACCCAATAGGATATTTGAATACCCGAGCGTAATATGATTAATGTTACACTAGGATTCAAGCCTATTTAAGACTTAAGAATTAAAACTAGAATCTAATTTAGAATTCGAACCCCGAAATAGAGTATAACGAATCATTAGTACGTTATAGGTATACATGGAAAAAATGAGTTACATTATGAATTAGAATATGAATCCATAAAATATAAGTACTAAAAAGACATATTTGTATTATAGAACACCCAGAGACAAATCAGCTTGCGACTAAGGGATCGAGCGATCGAGCAATTTCAAGTAAGTTGGATTATTGTTTATTGTAATAGAGTACTAGTTTTATGGTACTCAGAGACTTAGACTTGTATATAGTTATGATTGTAAATAGTTTACGCATGTGTTTGAGGTATCTGAATTCGTACTGAAATTGTGATGTGAGTGATTTTGTGTTATGATTGAATTGGTGTGAAATTGTTTGAACACTCTAAATGAAATTTAATCTTATTCGATTCTAAGAACCAAAAATGTCATGCATTGCAACCCGTTAGGGGATCAGAGGATTCTTCAACCAAATACCAACCCCTTCGAAAGGGATAGCGTAGGATTGCAACATGGTTCCTTCTTCATCCTCAGTCGAACTAAGTGACAGGAGAGGAGGTCGCGACGGGGGTGAAGTCAATGGTTCAAAAGTAGTTACGGGAGGAGCGAGGCCTCCATTGCACAAGCCTGGGTTTGGTTGTGAGCTGCTGCATAACATGGAACTCCTCAACCAAGATTAGAGTGGGCGAAATTTCTCTGATTTCACAACGGACCAGATTACGTTGTGCAATGACACTTGATTGTTGCATTGCATGAAAATAATTGATTGATAATCTTGTTCGTGCTTGTATGAATTCATGAGTCTCCAATTCAACTTACTGAGCTGTAGTTGCTCATACCCTTATAAATCCTTTTGCAGGTTCTCATTTCTGAACACTTCAAGTACTATGCCGCCCTACAATTACCCAGAGGTTAGTCCTTTGAAGCCAGGGGTGTGAGGATCAAGTTACTTAGTATAATGTGTAACTAAAGTGACCTTGTAGTTAAGGATAAAAGACTGATAGTTATTATGTAATCTAGTGAACTGTTGTGTTTATGTAAAACTTCCTAGGAAGCTCTGTGGACTTACTTATAATTATCTATGTTTATTAGAAATTTGTAATATTTATCATAATTGTAGTATAACTGTTAATCGAACTGTTTACTTCAAAGCGAGGAGTCGTTGACGCCTTGTGTAGATCATGTCTATGGTAGGCACTGTGAAGCCGGTTACTATCATAGAATAGTTTACACGCCGAGACTGTTGCGACTCTACGACTTCGGGGCGTATCAGAGCGTAGTTTTAGTAAACTCGCTTTGAAGCGTCATACTTTAAAAGAAATAGACATTATAGGATTATTGAGAATGGGTAATATTAAGTGGGCACTAAAAGATTGCATAACATAAGTAACCATAATCTTTAACATAGGAAATATTAATTTGTTCAATTATAATTATAGGGTCGAAGGAGATAACTAATCTATAGTTGGATACGGTTTGGATGGAACGGAAAAGTATCTCCTATTGATTATAAGGTTAAATTATAGTGGCTATTGATGGAATTAGCCAATTGGAATATATTTAGAACTGTTGATGAGATCATTGATAAGTTTCATGATAAAATGTATTATAGTGAGAAGGATGAATGGGCATGGATGGAGATGAGTTTAGGACCCCAGTATAATAGATACATTGCTATAGCAGCTTTTGAGTAGAGATGGTTGGAGAAAGAGGGAATTATAACCTTGATGATGCCCTTACGGTATTTTCTAGCTAGGTTGGAGGATGGGAGACCATTCCCTGCTACTATTGTACACATCCCTGCTGACATTCCATACATTCCTAGACAGTACCCACTAGGGATCATTGATTGGTTTCCTCAGTTTCCAGAGCCTGCTGGGGATGGTATAGAGATACCATTGAACCCTAACCCTGAACCTGAGTTTGAAATACCAGAACCACCATCGGAAAACCCACCTCCAGTTGAACCCTAAGTAGATGGAGTTCATGTCAAGGAAGACCCCGAAGAAGACCTAGAGCAGGACCTAGAAGAGGAAGATTCAGAAGAAGACCCTAAGGAGGAGCAAGAGAATGAGAATGAGCCCGATATAGATGTACATACTGTAGTTATACAAGTGATCGCAGACACCGTAATAGCTGGAGTTGGAGCTGGTGCTGGTGCTACAGCTGAGCCGGATAATGATGATGTGCAGGAGGTGATTGTGATTCCTGGACTCTAGAGATAGTATTTATAGACTCTGCATCAGATAGCGAGCCTAAGGATCACTCGGTAGGAGGCTATGTAGCTCACGATTCCTTTGATGGGGTAGCTACCATGGATTCAGAGAAGGATTAGCTTAGTTAAATGACTGACTTGTTTTGGTTAGGTAGATTTTTAGATATGATCCAGTAGCGATTTTGATGAAAACTGATGTATTTTAAGATCTTTTGATGTATTTTGACTTTTGATGTACTTTATAGCTTTTGAATTAAGTTAGATGTACATTGTAATTAAGTTTGATGTAACCTTTTGTCTTGTACAGTTGTAAAGATCGAGTCTGTACTAGATTATGTAAGTAATGACGTAATCGAGTTGTAAATTTGATGTATGTATTTGAAAGTTATCGAGTTGTATCTTTTGTTTTAAAGTTGTAATAGTAATGATGTAAGGTTGAATGAAATATATAGTGGAAATTAGACTACTAAGTATGTTGATTTCAATGATATTGTCATTACTATTTGATATGAGTACACATTGCAAGCATTTATTAATTTATAAACATTCTCTAAACAAAAGTAGGGATAACTTATAGATAGATATGAATGCAGGATTATAAGTTAAACTATTAAACGATTATGGTTGAAGCTGGAAACGGGAATAGTCAAGGAGGAACTGAAGGAAATCAAAACCTTCCACCACGAGCACTATCACCACCAAGAGAACAATATAGACAAGATTTACCTTCGCCTCCTTCATAGGAGAATATGCCTATTGGACAAATACTTGTCAGTATGCATACAATGATGAGACAGCAAGGAATGTTGATTCAACATCTTCTGCTCAAGAAGTTGAACAACGAATGGAGCGACCTCAAGAGGTAAATAAACTTCCTGAATTTATAAAAGCCAACTGTTATTTTGAAGGGGAGATGGGTAGGCCAAATATAGCTGACGATTGGCTAGCCCAAATTGAATGAAGTTTTGAGGCTTTTGGAGTCCCTGAATCTTAAAAGTTATCTTATGGTACGTTTATGTTAAAATTAGCTACGAGAGTATGGTGGGACTCGAGGGCAAGGGAACTTGGAAATAACATTGATTGGCAACAATTTAAGGAGGAATTTCGGAAGGAGTATTTTCCTCATAGTGTGCAAAACAAAATGGTGCGAGATCTGTTTGAATTGAAAAAAGGAAGTATGAGTGTAACCCAGTATGAGACTGAATTTAATAGATTGTTACAATATGTGCCTGGCTCATACCGGGATAATGTTGAGTTGAAGAAAGATTTGTTCCTTACTGGATTTGACCCTACAATGTGTTGCAAGCTGTTGGATTATGGTTTTACCACTTACAATGAAGTGGTAGATAAGGCAAGACAACTGGAAGATAATCGTGTGAGGATGCAAGCAATGTGGAGTCAAAAGATTAATAAAGGATATCGACCAGGTCCATCATTTAAGAGATCATATCCTGGTGCCGCTAGTAGCAATTCTGGACAAAAGAGAAGGAAACCAGTAACTCTGGCTAGTAGCCCAGCGTAGTCAGTGCCTAGTTTGAGTTTTTATGACAAGGATGGAAGTGTCAAATGCTGGAAGTGTGGTGCAAATCATTTTCCAAGAAATTGTGCTCAGCTTAAGGGAAAATGTTTTATATGTGGAGACCCGAACCATGTGCTAAAGGCATGCTCTAAGATGAAATTAGTAAAGTGTAATAAATGTGGTAGAAAGGGCCATTTCTTCAGGTACTGTCCACAGTTTGTACAAGGAGCTAAACGAATAGAAGGTTTTGATAATACCACTACACATGCTCGTGTCTTCGCTCTAGAGGATATGGGAGTTGAGGAGGACGAGGATTTCTCAGAATTTATGAAGGAATACTGCCATGATGATGTCGAGGAAATCATGGGAGTTGAAGAAGAGAATGATGAAGGACTTGTAACTGGTACGTACTCAGACTATCTATTGTAATGATATTTCTAGGTGTGAATTAAGTTAAAGTATTTGTATTTCAAGATTTATGAATGCTAGTGTAGTTAGTAATCATAGTATTAGTATATTCCAGGACATGTGCTAATAAATGAACAACCTGCTTTTGTGTTGTTTGATACTGGTGCATCTCATTCATTTGCAAGTCAAAAATTTGTACATAAACAAGAAATTAGTGTAGTTACTGTTAGTACAACCTATAAAGTTAGAACTCCGACTAGCGAGAAAGTAACAACTCGAGAAGTAGTAGCTGATGGTAGAATAAAAATTCAGGAGAAGGAGTATCCTATAAGTCTTGTGATATTACCTTTATAGGGTTACGATGTGATAGTGGGAATAGATTGGTTATCTAAGAATAAATCCATTGTGGAGTGTAGAAATAAAATTATCAATCTTAATGAGGGAGAAACGATATTTCAAGGAAAAGCTGGTGGAAGTAGGTTAAATTTATCAATGATGGAGATATGTGATGAACAATTTGAGACAAAAGTAAAGGGGAATGATTGGAAATTTTGTTGGGTGTTTGCTGTGGATGCAAAGAAGGAAATACCTAAGGTAGCAGACATACAGTTAGTGAATGAGTTTCCAGATGTATTTCCGGAGGATTTACCAGGTTTAGCCCCATCCCGAGAGTTAGACTTTATTGTAGAATTAGTTCCTGGAACTGAACCTATTTCTAAAGCTCCATATCGGATGTCACCTATGGAACTTCAGGAACTAAAGAAGCAACTTCAGGAGCTATTGGATAAGAAGTTTATTCGACCGAATATTTCACAATGGGGAGCACCGGTATTGTTTGTGAAAAAGAAGGATGGTACTATGAGATTGTGTATTGACTATCAGGAGTTAAATAAGGTTACCATTAAGAATAGGTGTTCGTTACCTCACATTGATGATTTGTTTGACCAACTCCAAGGTGCAACTGTGTTTTCTAGAATAGATTTAAAATCAGGATATCATCAATTACGAGTTAAGCCGAAAGATGTGCATAAGATTGCATTTAGAACTCGATATGGTCATTATGAATTTTTGGTTATGCCATTTGGCTTAACGAATGCTTCGGCTGTATTCATGGACTTGATGAATCGTATATATCAACCATATTTGGATAAGTTTGTTGTGGTGTTTATTGATGATATTTTGATTTATTCAAAAACCAAGAAGGAGCAGGCAGAGCATTTACGATTGGCATTACAGAAGTTGAGAGAGAATAAATTGTATGCCAAGTTAAGTAATTGTGATTTTTGGTTGGATAGATTTTCTTTTCTAGGTCATATTATATTTGGTGAAGGAATCTCTGTAGACCCTGATAAAGTGAAAGCAGTAATGGATTGGAAGCAACCAACCACAGTGACTGAGATAAGGAGTTTTCTGGGTATGGCTGGATACTATTGACGATTCATAAAGGATTTTTCAAAAATTTCCAAATCGTTGACTCGATTGACCCAGAAGGATGTAAAGTTTGAATGGAGTGAAGATTGTGAAAGGAGTTTTCAAGAGTTGAAGAAAAGATTGGATACAGCGCCAGTATTAACATTACTTGATCCGGATAAACCTTATAATGTGTATAGTGATGCTTCACGGAATGAATTAGGTTGTGTATTGATGCAGGATAGAAAAGTTGTTGCATATGCATCAAGACAATTGAGGCCACATGAGAGGAATTACCCAACTCATGATTTAGAGTTAGCGGCTGTAGTATTTGCCTAGAAGATTTGGAGACATTATTTTTATGGACAACGGTGCGAGATGTACACTGATCATAAGAGTTTGAAGTATTTCTTTACTCAGAAGGAGTTGAATTTAAGGCAAAGAAGGTGGTTAGAATTGATTAAAGATTATGATCTAAATATAAATTACCACCCTGGAAAGGCCAATTTGGTAGCGGATGCATTAAGTCGAAAGAATTATGAACAAGTTGCCTTACTATTAACACCTCAATGTGAATTAGTGCATGAATTTGAGAGGATGCAAATTGGGTTTGATTAGTGTGAACCTAATAGCTAGTTGATGAACTGGGAATTGCAACCTACTCTATTAGAGAGAATAAAGCAAAAGCAAGAGGAAGATAAGGGTCTGATGGAGATAAAAGAGAAATTAAGTAACGGACAGGACCCTAACTTTAAGATGGATGATAGAGGTCTAATAAAGTTTAGAGGAAGAATATGTGTACCACAAGATACTGACATAAAGAAGCAGATTTTGGATGAAGCACACATTACAAGTTATACTGTGCACCCGGGAGGAAATAAAATGTACCAAGATTTAAAACTCATGTATTGGTGGAATGGGATGAAGAGAGAAGTGGCACAATATGTATCGGAATGCATTACATGCCAATAAGTTAAAGCAGAACACCAAAGACCGGGTGGATTATTACAACCTTTAGAAATACCGAGATGGAAATGGGATCATATTACTATGGATTTTGTGGTAGCATTACCAAGGACTCAAGTTGGATACGATTCCATTTGGGTAGTCGTGGATAGATTAACGAAGAGTGCACATTTCTTACCTTATCGGACGGGTGATTCAATGGAAAAGATGGCCAGACTATATGTTTGAGAAATAATAAGGCTACATGGTGTTCCTGAGAGTATTGTTTCTGATCGAGATAATCGGTTTGTATCCAAATTCTGGGAGAGTTTACATAGAGCTTTGGGTACAAAGTTGCAGTTTGGTACAGCCTATCACCTACAAACAGATGGGCAGTCTAAGCGAACAATTCAAACTTTAGAAAATATGTTATGAGCTTGCGTATTAGATTTTAGAGGTGATTGGGATAAATATTTGCCGTTGATAGAATTTGCCTACAATAATAGTTATCATGCAACGATACAGATGGCACCTTATGAAGCATTATATGGGAGGAAGTGCAGATCGCCACTGTATTGGGATCACAAAGAGTATGCCATGATCGGACCAAACATGATCAATCAAACAAGTGAGAAGATTAAGATTGTTCGACAAAAGATGAAAGAAGCTCAGGACCGTTATAAGAGTTGGGCTGATTTGAAGAGAAGAGCCTTAGAATTTGAAATTGGTGATCATGTTTATATTAAAATAAGCCCATTCAAAGGACTCAGACGGTTGGCTCAAAGGGAAAACTGAGCCCATGATACATTGGTCCATTTGAAGTGTTGGAGAAAGTTGGCAATGTATCTTACCGAGTAGCTTTACCTCCTAGTCTATTGGGCTATCATAATGTATTCCATGTATCCATGTTGAGAAGATTCATTAAAAACCCGAATGCGATAGTAGAAATAGAGCCAGTGGAGATAACAAGAAATTTTCAACTGGTGAGACACCCATAAAGATATTGGATAATTGGGTTCATAAGTTAAGGAATAGAGATATGGAGTACGTGAAGATTCAATGGAATGAAGGTCCAGACTTGGAGATGACTTGGGAACCAAAAGCCACGATGATGGAGTAGAATCCATGGCTTTTCTAATTTCCAAGTTAGTAAAAGTATACAAATTATTGTATTTAGTCATTTAAGTACAAATTAGATATACAGAAGTTTTGAGGACAAAACTTTTTTGAAGGGGGGTGGAATTGTAAGCCCTAAAACTAGGCCAAGTAACCGTAGGATTGAACTTAAAACCTAAGGTTTAGGGCGATCGGTTAAAAGATTCGATCAAACCCAAATTGTAAATTATTGAGAGAAGTATTAGTAAAAATGACCCCGTAAACTTGAATTTAAGAAAATAAGTTATAAAATAGGAAACTATAAAATTTTCGAATTTTAAGCATAATAATTGCTAATTACCAAAAAGTGTAATCTAATTACCAAAAAGTGTAATCTAATTACCAAAAAGTGTAATCTAATAACTAATTAATTACTAGAGATAGATTATATGTATACTAAAAATTTTAGAATGGCCAAAATAATAATTAGAAATGTTTACGTGTACCCCACATGTATTTACGTGTAGATAAAAATACGCAAAATTACCTAAATTGGCTAAAAACTAAGCAAATAATTAAAGAAAATTATAAATTAATTATGGAAAAATCAGAAAAAAATCAGAAGAGGATAAGATGATCCAAATCAAGTTGTGGCATATCAGGATTTGCCAAATAAAAATCAACCGATTAGAATTAGGCAACATAAAAGCCAAAAATCAAGGGAATTGGGCAAAGTCATGTCTAATTAATACATAATAATTACCAAAATCGTCTATAAATAGGGAAAAAATTTCCAGAACTCATTTGGGCAGTGAGGAACCTAAGAAAAATCGAGAGACCCAAAAATTTGAGAGAAAATTCAGAAAACAAAAAAAAGAAAAGAAAACTGTGCAGATTGAGCAAGTGAGCCAAACCCACATCTCACCACCACCTTGGACCGAGCCACCACCACCACCCTACTCTAAACCCACCGTCTGGGCTGGTCGACAACCTTGGACCGGGTTTGGACGGCTAGAAAGCATCGAACCGGGTGAGTCCCATAATTGTCCTGATTTTTTATAATTTCGTAAAAATAGTTATTCTACCCTGAAAATTATGAAACTTGTTATTCTAAGGCTTTATTGTATGTAGATTTAGGGAAAAATAGTGATTTAGTTTAATCACGTCTGAAAATATAGGGTCCTTAACAAATTGTACAAAACCAAGCATGATTAGAATTAGAAATAAATAGGCTTAGGCGTGTAGTTTGGAGCTCAATTTTTTTCTATAGGATGCTCATGTGATATTGAACAGTGCTATGAAGCCATTTTTTTTAAATTAATTTTCGAAATTTTTAAGTTAATTTTTAGCCATAAAATGATGGAAAAATTGGGTAATTTTGGGTTAATTAGGTGATTAAGATACTAATTACTGATTTAGTTAGTAATTAGATGTTTAGGGATGCTAAACTCTAATGTGGAAACCTAATCCTAGCCTTTGGAGTATTAAGTATGGTTAATTGAGGGAATTAGGTAGTTAATGTAAGAAATTAGTAATATGTGAAATTGAAAATTAATAAATCTAAAAAATTAGGATTATTTAGATAATATTATAATAGAAATAAGAAAAATAATAAATCTGAAATAACATTTAATTTTAAGTAAATGTCTCAAAATGTAAGATTTTCTCACATCGGGAATAAATCCGATACCTCAATTAGGGTTAGCGTGTACCAAATAGTTTAGAATACTGAATTAAGACCCAATAGGATATTTGAATACCCGAGCGTAATGTGATTAATGTCACACTGGGATTCAAGCCTATTTAAGACTTAAGAATTAAAACTAGAATCTAATTTAGGATTCGAACCCCGAAATAGAGTATAACGAATCATTAGTACGTTATAGGTATACATGGAAAAAATGAGTTATATTATGAATTAGAATATGAATCCATAAAATATAAGTACTAAAAAGATCTATTTGTATTATAGGACACCTAGAGACAAATCAGCTTACGACTAAGGGATCGAGCGATCGAGCGATTTCAAGTAAGTTAGGTTATTGCTTATTGTAATAGAATATTAGTTTTATGGTACTCGGAGACTTAGGCTTGTATATAGTTATTATTTTAAGAAAATTACAAGTAGTAAGTATCATTTTTTTTAATTCATTTACTTTTGATGTAGTTGTTTATTCTTTTTAAGTTGCTCCGTGTCATTTTCTAGTGAATCTAGGTTGTTTTCATTTTTTATTTTTATTTTTAGATGATATTTTAGGGTATTTTAGTATTTCATGTCAATATTTAATGATTTTGTTAATATACGGATATATTATCACGTCTCAAACAGAAGGAGTTCTAACAATCTTACCGTGTAAACTAACCTGAGATAAAAGCCGACCTCATAGCTACTATCATAGATATAATCCATACAAAGTGTACATAACTTAACCAGCTTAAAACATCCGTTCTAATACTTGGGAATAATCAAACCTGTGGCATAGCTGTTACGCCCCGAAGTCGCAAAGTCGCAACAGTCCCGCCGTGTAAACCATTCTATGATAGTAACTGGCTTCATAATGCCTACCATAGACATAATCTACACAAGGCGTCGACGACTCCTCGCTTTGAAGTAAACAGTTCGATTAACAATTATACTATAATTATAATACATATTACAATTTCTCATAAACATAGATAATTATAAGTAAGTCCATAGAGCTTCCCAGGAAGTTTTACATAATCACCACAGTTTACTAATTTACAAAATAACTATCAGTCTTTAACCTTTAACTACAAGGTCAGTCTAGTTACACATTATACTAAGTAAATTGATCCTCACACCCCTAGCTTCAAAAGGACTAACCTCTAGGTAATTGTAGGGCGGTATAATACTTGAAGTGATCACAAATCAGAATCTGCAAAAGGATCTATAAGGGTATGAGCAACTACAGCTCAGTAAGTTGAATTGGAGACTCATGAATGCATACAAGCACAAACAGGGTTATCAAACAATTATTTTCATGCAATGCAACAATCAAGTGTCATCGCACAACGTAGTCCGGTCCGTTGTGAAATCAGAGAAATTTTACCCGCTCCAATCTGGGTTGAGGAGTTCCATGTTATGCAGCAGCTCACAACCAAACCCAGGCTTGTGCAATGGAGACCTCGCTCCTCCCGCGACTACCTTCGAACCATTGACTTCACCCCCGCCACAACCTCCTCTCCTGTCACTTAGTTCGACTGAGGATGAAGAATGGACCATTTTGCAATCCTGTGTTATCCCTTTTGAAGGGGTCGGTATTTGGTTGGAGAATCCTATGATCCCCTAACGGGTTACAATGCGTGATATTTTTGGTTATTAAGGTCGACTAAGATTAAATTCCGTTTAGGGTGTTCAAACAATTTCATACCAATTCAATCAGTCACAAAATCATTCACAATACAAATTTCAGCACGAATTCAGATACATCAAACACATGCGCAAATTACTTACAATCACAATCATATACAAGCCTAAGTCTCCGAGTACTACAAAACTAGTACTCTATTACAATAAGCAATAACCCAACTTACTTGAAATTGCTCGATAGCGCGATCCATTAGTCGCGAGCTGATTTGTCTCTGGGTGTCCTATAATACAAATAGGTCTTTTTAGTACTTATATTTTATGGATTCTTATTCTAATTCATAATGTAACTTATTTTCCCCATGTATACCTATAACATACTAATGATTCGTTGTACTCTATTTCGAGGTTCGAATCCTAAATTATATTCTAGTTTTAATTCCTAAGTCTTAAATAAGCTCGAATCCCAGTGTGACATTAATCACATTACGCTCGGGTATTCAAATATCCTATTGGGTCATAATTTGGTATTTTAAACTATTCGGTACATGCTAACCCTAATTGAGATATCGGATTTATTCCCGATGTGTAAAAATCTTACATTTTGAGATATTTACTTAAAATTTAATGTTATTTCAGATTTATTATTTTTCTTATTTCTATTATAATATTACCTAAATAACTCTAATTTTGTAGATTTATTAATTTACAATTTTACTTATTATTAATTTCTTACATTACTTACCTAATTTCCCTAATTAATCATACTTAATACTCCAAAGGCTAGGATTAAGGTTCCACTTCAGAGATTAACATCCCTAAACATATAATTAATATCTAAATCAGTAATTAACATCCTAATCACCTAATTAACCCTAAATCACCTAATTTTTCCATCATTTCAAGGCTAAAAATTAACTTAAAAATTTCAAAAATTAATTTAAAAAAAATGGCTTCATAGCACTATTCTACATCATATAAGCATCCTACAGAAAAATTTTGAGCTCCAAACTACACTCCTACGCTTATTTATTTTTCGGTTTAATCATGCTCGGTTTTGAACAATTTGTTAAGGACCCTATATTTTCAGACATAATTAAACTAAATAAATATTTTTCCCTAAATCTACATACAATAAAATCAAAATAACAAGTTTCATAATTTTCTGGGCAAAATAACTAATTTTACAAAATTATTCAAAAATCGGGGTGAATAAATGACTAACCGGTTCGAAGCTTTCTGGCCGTCCAAACTCGGTCAAAGGTTGTCAGCCGGTCCAGGCGGTGGTTCTAGTATAGGGTGGTGGTGGTGGTTCAGTCCCAGGTGGTAGTGAGTGGTGAGTGGTGGTGAGTGGTGAGTGGTGAGTGGTGAGTGGTGGTTTTAGTTCACTTGCCTAATCTGCACAGTTTTCTTTTTTTCTTTTTCTGGATTTTCTCTCGATTTTTTCAATGTTCCAATTTTTCTCGGATTCTAAACTGACCAAATGACTTCTGGAAATTTTTTTCCTATTTATAGACAATTGTAGTAATTAATATGCATTAATTTGACAAGACTTTGTCCAAATTTCTTGATTTTTGGCTTTTAAGTTGTTCAATTTTTATTGGCTAATTTTTCTTTTGCAGCTTTGGACCTGCCACAACCTTCTCTTGATTTAGCTTATCATCTTCTGATTTTTTCTGATTATTCCATAATTATTTTATAATTTTCTTTAATTATTTGCTTAGTTTTTGGCCAATTTAGGTAATTACGCGTATTTTTATCTATACGTAAATACATGTAGGGTACACGTGAACATTTCTAATTATTATTTTGTTCATTTTAAAATTTGTAGTATACATATAATCTATCTCTAGTAATTTATTAGTTATTATATTACACTTTTCGCCTTTTTGGTAATTAGTAATTATTATACTATAAAATTTGAAAATTTTATAGTCTCCTATTTTACTATTTATTTTCTTAAATTTAAGTTTACGGGGTCATTTTTACTAATATTTCTCTCAATAGTTTATAATTTGGGTTTGATCGGATCTTTTAACCGATCGCCCTAAACCTTGGGTTCTAAGTTCAATTCTACAGTTGCTTAACTTGGCTTCAGGGCTTACAATAGCTTTATAAAATACATATTCTATATAACCTATTATATCATAACACAACAATATTTACATAGACGTTTCAAATCCAGAGTTATAGTTAATAATCAGAGTTTACAAAAAACCACAAGTTTTTAAGACTATTTACAATAAGCTAGGATATTAGTAGGCGTCTCAAGAAATTCTCAATTAGTTTCCTCAAAATTCACAAAAAAAAAAAAGTCAAAAGCTTAGGTTCTGTTGATTCTTCATTTCTCATTTTCCCTGTTAACAACACACTAACTTGGGGCGATGGTATCTAAATATCTTAGTCTTCACTCAATACATGCAAAAGAGTCTATGGAGTGTGAGCACAACTAACTTAGTAAGCAAAACAAAGCCAAAAGAGTACTGAATAATCATAAGCAAAGTTATTAATTATGAAGAAATGCAATGCAATCAATCATATAAAATATCGCACAATGTTATCCAGTCTATTGTGAAGTTAAAAAAATTACATCCTCTTCATCTTGAATTTAGAAGTTTTATTGTGATTTAAATCAAACTAAATCCAAACTTGTGCAATAAAGAACACCTTCCTCTTGTGACAACCTTCAAACCACAACCCCCACCCTTGTTGTGACCTCCTTGCTTGTCACTTAGTTCGACTAATGTGAAAATGACCATTTTAATTATCCTCATCAAAAGGAGTCGGTATTTGACCTGACACTCGTAATCGTTTCTCCTAACAGGTGTTATACATGTCTAATTTTATGATAATCGAATAATTATTAGTTATAATTAGAGGTAATCGAACAAGTTCATATAATATAGAAACAATGCGATCATGCAAAGCAGTACACTAGGGAGTTTAAGTCTTGTTACAATAGAATACTAAACACACATATGGCATGTGCATAAATAACTAATTACAAGTACAAATAGAAGTACTCTTAAGTCTCTAGATACTTTAATACAATATCCTAATAAGCGATGGAGTTACAATCTCAACTTACCTATTCAGATACTTACTACAGAAAACTCAAGTTGTCAACGATCTAACGACTAGAGGATTCTATATACACAACCCAAATTCAGTCTTCATAGTAGTTACAAAGACATTAGGATTTTATCTAAAACAATTATATATATATATATAGATATATATATAGTTTTATTATATATATGTATATTGAGCTAAGTTATTAATTATTAATAATATACGTAATTATATTATTACATAAAATATATCATTTTAATTGTATCGAAACATATTTTTAATCCGTTAAGTCACATTTTAATTCCGATAAGGTTATCATAATACGTACATTCTAGTAATATCATAGAGTTATAAGTTACATTACTTAAGATTTTTCGATTTTAGTAAAAGTAGTATCATTGGATTTGTACATATCTAATGACATGTATTACGGGTCATATTTTTAAAGATAACTTTAACTAATAATTCGAGTTTTTAACACAGTTACAGTATATAATCAAATATTATCATACTATACTTATTTTATGTTATTAAATTATTTTTGCCTAATTTATCAATATATCTCTATAATAAGAGTATTATTGAACCTTAATACACATATAACGTATCCTAGTTATCAAATATCATTAAATATATTAAAAATATACTTTTTATCCAATCTAACCAATATACATATGGATAGTTTTTATTCAACTATTTATCATATTTTAATCTATTATTACTAGAATTAGCTATTTGTTCGTTATTTAAGCTATTTTAGTACGTAAATTCGTAATAAATAGGACAAGTTACCAAATAATTCCCCAAAAATTTCTATAAACTTCTAAAAATATAAGGAATTCAATCATCACTTGGTTTCAAGTTTTCGATCTATCACCTATATATTCGAAATTATGATTTTATCCCTAAATTATACTTAATTACCCAAATATGATTCCTTTTGCATAAAATTATTTTCAACCTATCCTAACATCATTATACTTTATTAGAAATCAGTATAGGTCAATTTTATGATTTAATTTTATAAATTCTATTTATTTCACGTTTTCAGCCTAATTTCTAGCTATTTTTAGGTTAAAAAATACAATAAATTTTAAAAATACTCAAATAAAATATTAGGCTACATAGAAATTATTTATATATCATGTATATCTTACAAAAAAATTTTGAGCTAGAAACAACATCATTTGATATATTTATTTTGAAAGTCAAAATTTAGATGAATAGTAACTTTATTAAGTAAGTATATTAAATATTCCAAATTTTAAAAATAAAAATATCACATGAAAGCATGTATGAAATAACCTAACTACGAATTTTTCTATAATTTTTTTGGTGGAATTACTATTTTTTAAAAATAATTGAAAAACAAGGCAGGAATTTGACTTTAGTGTACTTGGATATTTCAGTGACCGTGGGGTGGTAGGGGTTTGTTGGAAAGTCAAGACACTGGGGGTCCTCTATGGTGGTAAAGTGGTTTCACAACAAATCATGGTTGGTTCAGCTCGATGATTTTCTTTTTTTTTTTTTCCTATTTTTCCTATGATTTTTTTCTATCTTTTTTCCTTTACTGATCTAAGCTCTAAATGTCTAAACCTAGTCTAAATGATGTCAAGTGATATTTATAGGGTGTAATGGCAGTTGAAAAAAAAAATTCCTATACATCTATTTAATTAATACTGGTAGGAGGTGTCCTTATCTTGTAAATTCCCTTTTGAATCAGCAATCCCAACTCCTACAACAAGCTACAGTCATTTTCAATCATCTCCAACAATTTCCAACCGCAAATTTGAGTTTGTCAGATAACATTTGCAATTATTTAAGTATTTTATTAGTATCTAGTTATTTAGTAACATACAAATATATATATCTATATATATATATCACGTGTAATACATAACTATACTTATATAATTATGTTTTAAACATTTCTTTTATTTATATATTTCTTAATTATTTTCATGAATTCAACACATAATATATATAATTAAGTAATTTATGGTTAATTTACGAGTATAATTATTATTTTTAGTGGGTATAGTTATGACCCTAAGGGGGGCCTAGTAGGATAGTCTACGATTTTCATATCACATATACACTCATGATACAAAAATTACCTTACAAGTCAGAAATTGTAAGACTCTAAATAATTAGTCATTAAGGTTTTCAATTTTAATTAGTTAACTTAATATAAAATATAAGTAACTATGGTTATGGATATCCAATAAATCACAGTCCATCATAACCGTAGAAAATCGGTATCCCCTACCAAATGTTAAGACAAAGTAAAACAACTTACTAATTTATAAGAAATATTACATAATTTTATCATATGAATATACTTTACATAAATTGTTTTTGTACCATTATATACTTTTCAATCAACCTTAACATTGCTAAACCTATCTTTAGTTTGTATTCTACTCTCAAGCTTATCTTAATCCCTATTTATAAGAAACCTGTAAAAGGAACTATAAGGGAATGAGCAAACCATGGCTCAATGAGTTTGTTCATCACTACTACTTTTTAAGCAAATTATCGATTATTATTAATACCTATGCAAGCTATCTACATACGAAATGAATGCAAGCGTGATGAATATAAGTAACACATTTAGAGGAGTCTAGAACTATAGAAGGTATAGATTTATGTTGTTTATATGTTGATTTTTCCTTCGTATTTATTCGTACAGAGCACCTCATCTTAACCACATGAGGCTGTTTGGAGGTACGATCTCACTAAACATTACTTGATTATTATCTTAGTTTGGGAATCAACAATCCATATAGGTGGACCCTAACTAAAGTTACCTACCAAACATATCAAAAGCCTCTCGAGCACATAAAGTGAATCCATCTTGCTATCAACAAATATCCAAGGCTTAATAAGTACAAATATGCGAGTCCTCTCGTAACCAATTGGATATACTACGTTAACTTTGTCTTAATAATAAAAATATCATTTACGGCCCCTACAAGCCTTCATAAGAATCATACAAAATATATTTAAGAATGAAAAAACGTTTTCCAGAAATACTTTTCTCAAAAATTTGTAAAGTTAGTACTTTCTATCAGCATACCAATTGGGTCATAGACATACGACATAAATAACTAGTTATTTTAGTCAAATAGTTATATTTACCAGTTTAAGAAAGTGATCACATAAACTATAATACACAAAGTAATTGGCCGTTTAATCAAACAATCAATATCAACCAGCAAGCAAATAGCAAACCATAAGAACTCCCTCACTAGGTTTAATGCTCACTTTCTCAGCCTTTGAGAATTCTAGGACTTGATAATTGAATACTTAAAAAATAAGAAAGTTTATAAATATTTTGAAAAACTAGGTTTTCGAGTTATTAAATATCTATCATTATTTGCTTAGTTTCCTACTATAACCTAAGTATGGTATAAACATAGTTTGACTTTAATCTTTCATTTAGTTTATCTTAAATTTTTAATTGCATATAACTTTTTCAATTTAGTTCAAATTCTTATGAACTTATAGTTCATTTTAATCGTTTTCAGATGTACTTTCTTATAATAGGATCTGTTTTAGATGTCGTAACCTACATTTTCGACTATGATAAAAATATTATAAAATTCATTATTTTGACTTAAATAATTATAAAATATGGTTTTAAGGTTTTTTTACATTTTTTTATTTAATTCTTATATTTTGTAATTTTCTTAATTTTGAGTTTATTTAATTATAATTTACATATATTGTTATTTTTGAGGGTTAGTATCTATTTAATTCATTTTTACTACTTTAATAATTTTCTAATTACTTAATTATTTTATTATTATTTTTAATTACGAATTTAATTAAATTTACTTAGTTGCTGATGTGGTAGCATAGGAGAATTCCACGTGTCATTTCCAAATTTCTTTTACATTTTTCATCTTTTCTTATTTTGTATTTTTATGTGATATATATAATAATATTTATTATTATATTCTACTAAATTTTATAAATTAGTTATTTTAGATATTTTTAAGGGTTACGGTATATATATATATATATATATATATTAATATTTACTATTTTAATTTATTTATTAAATTAATAAAATAGTATATTGTATATGTAATATTTAAATATACCCTTATTTCTACATATACCATACTATTCATATATACATATTTTTATACATATAGTATACTTATGTATTAAAATATCCTAACCTTAAGTATATTATGTACTATACGTATGGGTATATATATACCTATGTAATGGTATTTTATACATGTACATATATATATGGTATATTACATATTGAAGAACACTAGGCTAAACTCAGGAGGAGGAAAAGAGGGGGGGGAGGGGGAATTGAGTTTAAGGACAATTACAATTCTTTTCCGATATAAACAACTAAATGCAATAATAGAAGTAATCGAAGTAATAATAGAACAATAATAAGTGTGAAAATTAAAAGAGATAGGGATAAAGAAGATCAAATCCGGATATAACGTGGAGTTCGGACCACCCCCTAGTCTCCACGGACATACAATGCCTCCAACCGAAGACTTCACACTGCTTTATTGATTTCTCAATTTAAGCTTCAAGAGCTACACAAATACAAACTTAATTACACAAGTTTCACACTCATAACTCTCAACACAAATCACAATCTTAACTTTCAATACAAAAACTCAATCTCAAGAATTATTGGTGTAATGCTTTTAACTCTCAATACTTGCAACTAATAGCTCACAAGCACTACACTTTAAATCTCTATAAATATTAGCAATTTATGATATAAGAGACAATGAGAATTATAGACAACAAAAATACAAAAGAATGTTGAAATATTGTAGCAAAAGATCAGTTCTCTACCGTCCTTGATCAGGTTATTGAGCATTTATATTATCCTATTCATTTCTTCCCATTACAATACATTCAATGCTCCAACGGTTAGTTAAATCTGACATGTTGATACTTTGAACTACCGACAAGTCAATAAAAATTACTCTACCGGCAAGTGAATTAGCAAGCCAGTTCTTCCAGGTCAGTGAGCTTTTCTTTGTGTTTTCCAGGGCTTTATACCGTCAGCTTAGTTCTTCCTTGAGCTGTCAATCTGGTAGGTTAAATATCACTTGAAAATTCATTTAATATACAATAAATGAATATTCTTTGTAATATAACTTTAAGATCATTTGATCACTACTTCAAAAGATTAAATTTCTTATAAAGATAATTGATATATTTAATCATTAAGCAAGCTAATTGAACTTATTCAATTATCTCAAAATAATCAAATAATACTTAGTTTATTCATCAACTTGTTTTTGTTATCTTTAAAAACAACATGTTTAGATATACACTTTTTGTTTTGTTCTTATTAAAATCAAATAATGAACCTTAGGTTCAACAATCTCTCCCTTTTTGATGAGGACAAAACCCTTATACTTTAAATGCTACCCCTTAATCTAATGCTTCCCTTAACTCAATTTCAAGATATTTGACAATTGAATAAGATCAAGTGAGTACTTGTAAAATGAGAGTATATTGATGTGCTAAGGAACTAAGTCTCTCTTCTTAATAACTTCACATAAATAATATATCAAACTTTCAAAGAATCAAGATATGCCAAAGTTATAGGATCAATATCATCTTTTGAGTAACTATTATCAATTCGAAATCAAGATATGCCAAAGTTATAAGATCAATATCATCTTTTGAATAACTATTATCAATTCGATGTAATACATGTTTTGACATTCTAACAACTTGAATATTTCTCCCCCTTTAGCCTCATAAAAAAGAAGAGGATCCAGGTTGTGAAAAAGAAAGAGGATTCGAGTCAAAATTTCGACATAATCTCGGCTTAAGCCTTAAGATATGTCCTCTACAAAAGTGAAATCAAAGAAGCTAAAAACAATGACAAATAAAATCTCCATATTAAATTCGTCAAGATTAGCCCATACCACATCAAATGTTCAAAAACGTAAGCCAACTATGGGGAGTGTAATAACTCCATGAGATACATGAATTATAAGTGGTAAACAATATAGATAACCAACATAAGCAATAAAAGCCAAGATAAGGGGCAAGGCAAGATAATAGAAAATAACAATAGTAGTGGCTAGTGGCTAGTGGCTAATGGCTAAATTCATAACATAAGAAAAACATAATGAAGAGCATATACAAAATAGATTGGAAGTTAACAATTCATGAAACTTACAGATCATCATCTTTAAGTTAGAGAAGAAATGAGGCAAGATGAGTAGTGATAGTTTATCTAGAAGTTGCTATAATTCATCAAAGTGGCATCTTAATGGTGGATGGGGGGTTAGTAGAGAGAGAAAGTCATGTGAAGGAGAATAGGAGAGTGTGATTTGAATAAGTGAAGGGATTAATGAGAGATTGTATGGATTTGGAGATGATTGATGAAGAAAAATTATAATCTTGAGAGTTTAAAGATGGAAGATTGAAGAGAGAGAAGGATTTTAGGGTTTGGGGGAAGAGAAAGAAGGGTTTTAGGAAGAAGATGGAAAGAGAGAGAAAGGAACGGTATTATTTGTAGCTGGAAATAGAGGTACCAGCAAGCTGGTAATATAAGAAGCCAGTATACTAGTTCTGGGAACAAAACTATTGCAAATTTATTATAGAAAATAGTATACCAACTTGTCAGTTGTTAGGGGTACCGGCTTACTGGTTCTTAGAATAGAACCAAAACAATTTGCTTATATAGAGGAGTATACTGGCAAGCCAATGGTTATTTATACTAGCATGCTGGTTAAGAGAATAGAAGCAAAATGAATTGCTTCAAAAGTGGAGTATACCAGCATGCCGGTGGTGAGATGGATCGGCTTGCCAGTTATAAGAACATAATCGAATATAAATGAAAAACTAGAGCAATATACCGGCTTACCGGTACTTAAGTGAACCAACTTACTGGTTAAGCGAACAGAAGCAAAAACAATTTGTTAAATACATAAGTATACTGGCAAGCTGGTGAATTGTTTAACCGACATGCCGGTTGTCTGCAAAACTGCAGAAAAATAGTAAGGTCTTTTGATTGAGCAAGTTTGCCAATCCAAATTGATTTGTCGAGATTCAAGTAGCATCCTAACACTTCAAACGAATTTATTTAAGTCTGTTAAGGCTTGAAAAACTCAATTTTTAACAAGAGAGCCAAGATTCATTCGAATTAAGTCCATAGAGCCAAGTAATTCATGATAAAGTGAAAATGTACATGTATGAGCAAAATAGGTGCATAAACATTAAGTTTTTGCACACCAATAAGTTAAGAAAATTTCAAATGCATGTTTGAGCATGGTAGGCACAAAATATAGCTTTAAAGGTCTATAAATTGAAAAATCACTACTCGAGTTCCTTAAAATCAAATGTTAAGCATAAATGTAACTATTGAGCAAGTATGCATTCTTTCTCAAATTCAAGACAAGTTTATGGTTTAAGCATATTTGAAAGATACCAAGAACATAAAAAATGCATGATCAAACCAAGCAATATTCATATTGGTATAAATAGTCATGAAATGTTTCACAAGACACTTAGAACTTAAAAAGGGTCTAGAGAGGTCAAATATGCATGAAATTCAAATCAAGCTAGTTTGACTACTTGAACATCATTTAGGGATGAAAATAAACATGTGAGACCCAGTTTTGAGCACAGAAACCAATGCATAATTCATTTGTGCATATATTAACTTAGTTGCTTATGAATGATTTCAAGTGTGCCCAAATTATGCTAAACGCTATGTTTTATGCATGAAATCTACATGAGCATGTTTCTTAGGTCCACTTGAGAGTGAAAAGCTGGTATCTCAGCAATATTAGTAAGATTTAACAAGAATTAAGTCATTAGTTGCTAGAAAGTTCACTATTAAGCCATGCAAATGTATGAATGACTATTTTTGAGCAATGAGGCTTAATTATCACAAATCAATACTTCGAGTGAGTTTCATCATCATGTTCAAGCATGTTGGAAGGAAAAAATTGCGAGAAGGATTTAGAAGTCCTAAAATCACCACTTGAAATCATCAAAATTAACCATTAAATACAAATTGAGTTTAATGTCACATATACATACTAAATCAAGTTCATGATAATTTTGCATTCTAAACAAGTTTCAATGGTGTCTATAGATACAAGGGTAGCATGATTAAGACATATAGCATGCAAATAGACAAAATGATCACATGACTTCCCAAACAATAATAATAGCCTAATTTGAGTCTAAAAGAGTCAAATTGGCACAAAAACAAAAGTAAGCCAACTTAATCATTCAACCACAATTTATGGATAAAATTAAACATATGGGAATCGGATTTGAACACAGAAATCGAAATATAGCAAAATTGTGCGCACATGATTCTAAGTATTCATGAGAAACTTTAAATGTGCACAAAAAGTATAATATTTGCAATTATCCATTCTAAACAAGATTTATATGTGCATTATGATATGATGAGAGTTTAAGCATAACTTGTAAACCTAGTAATTGCAAAAACACTAGTTAAATCCTTAAATACTTATTTGAGCTCAAATGTGGTTGAGGATATATCAATTATGCATAGCTTCATAATCAAATCAAGCTAACCATTCAACCATAAAATATTAGCATATTTAAACATGTGGGAGCTAACATTTGACATTAAAATCAAAAGATGGTAGATACGTGCACAAGGAAGCCTTAAGCAAATGTAGAGAACTTTAAGTGTACACAAAATATGTTAGTTATTGTATGGAGACTACTTGAATGAATTTCTTAAATCAAATACCGTGTTGGAGGCACTTCGACTTTTCTTTAAGCATTCTCCATTCAAGTTTCTCAAGTTGCTCTTACTTGAAGTTCCTACAAAAACATGTGATTACTTCTTTAGTACCCATGTGAGTTTGAGTCCTTTGTGGTTAGTTGCAATAATATATCCTTACCTTTTGGCACTTAAGCCATTTTACCTTTATGATTCAAATCGGTATTGCGACGTATTACACACGTATGTACAATATAGCCATATCTACCACAATAATTACAAGTCTTAGTTGTTGCTTTTACGAAGTGACTTTTGTAAGACTTGTAAATATATTCCCTACTATAGCCAATTCTAGTTTTATTCAATCCTTGCCTTTGAGAGCCAAGGAATTTATCTAAATTCTTTTCTCTATTCACGAACATAGTTTGTTTTGAAACATCTAGACTAGACTTTCAGATAGCATTTTCAATTTAAAGCTCTCCTAGCCTATCAACCATATTATCCTTATTTTTTATGCTATTAACTTTTGTTTCAAGAGAGTTGTACTTTTCTTTCAATTGATCATTTTCCTTAGCCAACTCCTCATTCCTAGGATTTAAGGCTTCATTGTTTTTATTTAATTTATCAACTTCAAATCTTAAGTGCTCATTATCCTCCTCTAAACTTTCTTTGACATCATTCACTTTATTATATTCATTTCTAAATAAATCAAATTCACTTCCTATTTCAATCATTATTTGTTTCATCATCTTGTTCTTCTTTTGAGCCTTAATAAATTCCTTAAGTAACTCATCATACATATTTTTTAATTCATCAAATGAAGAACATAAAACCACTAGAAGTAGAACATACTTCATTGTCCATTGCCATAAAGCACATTTCTCCTTCGAGTCATTTGAATCACTCCAAGTAGCTATCGTAGCCATTATAGCCTTTTTCCTTGCTCCTTTTTCGACCTTCTTAAGATCCGGGCAATATTGTTGAATGTGACTTGATTTTTGGCAATTATAGCACTTGATTACTTCCTTCTTCTCCTTCCTTGACCGGGATATGTTTTCATCCTTATCTTTTGCCAATTTCCTATTGAACTTCATGAATTTCTTAAAATTTCTCGTGATCATCGCCACATCATCATCCTCACTTTCATCACTATTAGAGCTCTCTTTAGTTGTTTTTAAAGCAACTGTTTTCTTTTTGGATTCCTCTCCTTGCTTTTTAATCATTTTATGAGTTTTAAAAGTTTTAAGAAGTTGCTTTTTTGGCATTGTGTTAAGATCATGAGCTTCCTCAATCGCGGTTTCCTTAGCTTCTTAATCTCTTGGTAAAAACCTAAGAATTTTGGAATTTATTTCAAGGTTAGTAAATGTCTTTCCAAGAACACTTAAAGGATTGATAATATTGATGAATCTATTATGCATCTCATCAATAGTTTCATTTGGGTCCATTCTAAAGTTTTCAAATTGTCTACATAATAAGCTTATCTTTATATCCCTTACTCGGCTAGTTCCTTTATATGTACCTTTTAATTCTTCCTAAATTTTCATAGTACTATTACATGTACAAACTCTATTAAAGTCATTTTCATTAATGGCATAATACAAAATGTTCATAGCTATTTCATTTAAGTCTAACAACTTCTAATCATTATCAGTATAATTATCTTCTACTTTACCTTCTATCTTGAATGGTTTTTTATTCACTACTTACCATAATAATCTATTTTGTACTTTTAAGAATATACTCATTTTATATTTCTAATAAAGATAATTATTTCCGGTTAAGAGTGGTGGTCTATTTATAGCTTACCCTTCCATAAAGCTTAGTATATTAAATGCTACGATCTTTACTCTAATATGCTGTTAAGCAATTGACTAGAGACCAACTCTGATATCAATTGAAGAATACTAAGCTAAACTCAAGGAGGTGGGGGGGTGGGGGTGGGGGTGGGGGTGGGGGTGGAGGGGAGAGGGGTGAATTGAGTTTAAGGACAAATTGCAATTCTTTTTCGATATAAACAACTAAATACAATAATAAAGGTAATCAAAGTAAGAATAGAACAATAATAAGTGTGGAAATTAAAAGAAATAGGGATAAAAAAGATCAAACCCAGATATAACGTGGAGTTCGAACCGCCCCTTAGTCTCCACGAATACACAATGCCTTCAACCGAGGACTTCACACTATTTTATTGATTTTTCAATCCAAGCTCAAAGAGCTACACAAACACAAACTTGATTACACAAGTTTCACACTCACAACTCTCAACACAAATCACAATCTCAAATTTCAATACAAAAACTCAATCTCTAGAATTATTGGTGTGGTGCTTTTAACTCTTAATACTTACAACTAATAGCTCATAAGCACTATACTTCAAATCTCTCTAAATATTAGCAATTTATAGTACAAGAAACAATAAGAATTATAGACAACAAGAATATAAGAGAATGTTGATATATTGCAGCAAAAGATCAGTTCTCTACTGTCCTTGGTCGGGTTGTTGAGCATTTATATTATTCCATTCATTTCTTTCCGTTACAATATATTCAATGCTCCAACGATTAGTTGAATCTAACTTACTGGCATGCCGGTACTTTGAACTACCGGCAAGCCGGTTCTTTCGAGTCAGTGAGTTTTTTTTTTTGTGTTTTTCAGAGCTTTCTACTATCGGCTTGGTTCTTCCTTGAGCTGTTAACCCGGCATGCTAAATATCACTTAAAAATTCTTTTAACATACAACAAACGAATATTCTTTGCAATATAACTTCAAGATTATTTGATCACCACTTCAAAAGATTAATTTCTTATAAAGATAATTAATATATTTAATCATTAATCAAGCTAATTGAACTTATTCAATTATCTCAAAATAATCAAATAATACTTAGTTTAATCATCTATTTGTTTTTGTTCTCTTAAAAAACATGTTTAGATATACACTTTTTGTTTTGTTCTCATCAAAATCAAATAATAAACCCTAGGTTCAACACACACACACACATACACACACATATATACTAAAATACTTAATATAAATAATATTATACATAAATATTTATACTTAGTCATCACGTCCTAAGATATATATATGATTTATAAACAAACATCATCAATACACTACGGTATGTATTTATACATGCCGTATACATATACCATTTATTATAAATATACAATATTATACTAGTATTCGTATTTTGTAATTATATATATATATATACATATATCAGTTACATAGTATATTTATGTACATGTAATAAAAATGATATAAACCTAAATATATGTATAGTACACTATGTAATAAAAATACCAAGTATATATATATATCATACTATACATGCATACTTATAAATAATATATAATAAAATATTAAGTATAAATATATACATATACCCACGCATACATATGTATATAAGTACATAAGTAGGGAAAATACATAGTATATATATATATATATATATATATATATTATAGGCGCATACATATATGTACATATACATAATTTCTTATACAAACATTTTGTAAAAATCCAAATTACATGTATATAGACATACATAAGCATACATACAGAAGAAAATACTAAAAGTATATATAAATTCTAAGATATATGTATGTAAAAAAATATATAGAAATAATTATTACAAAATACATATATTATACATAACAAATACCATACTTGTAGAGTATTCTTGTATGAAATCCTTAAGCTTTTTCTTTTTCTTTTTTGTCTTCTTATTGAAATTTGAAGTTTAAAGACAATAATAAAAGAAAAGAGGAGGATGGTACATTGAAAGAAAAAGAAAAGGATGAAGATGTGTGTTTTATTCTTGTATTTTGTTAACTAAAAAAAAAAACCAAGTGAATTGCACAAAGCTCTAGCAAACGTGAATAGCAAAAGAGTAGGAGGAAATAAAATAAAAGAAGGACAAAAGCAAAATGGAGTCATTAATGAGATAAGACATGATCTTATCTAATTTTGTAATTTTGTCTTTAACTTATTATTTTCACATGACAAAATTCTTAGCATAACACTTATCAATCAAATTGTTTGGAATTGTAGGACGTAGCTAACAAGAAAAAATAAAAATCCAGAAAGAAGAGAAAAAAGAAAAAGAAAAAGAAAGCAAAAGAAGGAAAAAGAAAAATAAAAATAAAAATATTAGATTTTTCAAAATATAAAAATTATAAATTTTGTATTTATAAAATAATATTGGAATTTTATAAAAATTTATTAATTTAATTATTACCCGTTACGTTTATAATATTTATGAATTATTTCAATACGTTTGTTAATAATTTTACACAATTACAAGTTTTGATCGATAATTGTATTCGACTAAAGTTTTATTACTATTAGGTTGTATTTATTCATTCATTTTATAAGCTTAAAGTTATAATTTTAAGGTTTTCGTTAAATTCGAGTTCAATTTTGGATATTTATGTATACGTAAGATTTAGGGTTTTCGTACACAATTTAGGTTTCGATCGAATTCCTAGAATTTTTATTACCAATATTATATTCAATTTATAATTTAATAGAATTTTTATCTTACTAGGCCTTATTGACTTGCGAGATTATCTACAGTACTATGATTTGATTCTATTTTTAGATAGCTAAATTTGCGGAGTTCACAGGTATACTCATAAAAATACATGTATATTCATATAGTAAATTATATTATATTATTTCATTTTATAACTTAATTAATTTATCTCTATATTCTCGTTGAGTAAGATTTTAGAGGTTCTAAGTAATTTGATATTATATTAAATAATCATACTTCTAGAGTTAAAATTGGATTTTGGGTCACTATTTTTAAAATTTAACTTCACTGAGTCACTTTGACTAATTTTTTTATCTTAGTTGTAAAGTTTGGGCTCAATTATATAACTTTTCCCCGATAACCCTAAATCTAGGCTTAGTTATTCTAAATACAATTTGATGGGCTTACATTTCCTCTCTTCTTAAGAAAGTTTTGTCCTTAAAACTTCGATTCTAAACATAATAACTACTTATTTATTGATAATAAATCTATTATTTACCATTTTTTTTAAGAGTTATGGGTAATGATTCTACATTGTTGACTTCGATTCCTAAGTTAGCTATACTGTTGGACCACTATCCTACCGAACTTTCACGTACTCTATTTCTCAATTTCTTAACTTCTGAATTTGGTTTTCCAAGATCTTAATCGATCTTTCTTCAACAGTGTAGTCCTCTTGTAAGTCCACTGGTTTCAACTCCATGACGATATTTGGATTCTTTACGAACTTTTATAACATCGACATGTAAAATACGTCATGATATCTAACTTAAACTTAGGGGTAAAACAATTCAATACGCTACATTTCCGATTTTTTCTAAAATTTCAAAAGGTCCAATATATCAAAGACTTAGTTTTCCTGTAGTACCGAAACACTTAAATCCTTTAAATGGACTTATATTTACATACATATGATCTTTTATAACAATTTCTATAGGTTTCCTTTTCAAATCAACCCAACTTTTATATCGATCTTGCGCCGCTTTTATCCTTTTTCATATTATTTTAACTTTATCATTCATTTGTCTAATCGTATCAGGTCCTATCATTGCATATTCATCATTTTCAAGCTTCATATAGTGTTATTTGAATCGTTACTTGATAACTATTGTTATAAGTAAATTCTACTAATAGCAAATACTAATCCTAATCACCCCTAAAATCCAAAATACAACCTCTTAACATATCCTCAAGTATTTGAATAACTCTTTTTGATTGTCCATCGGTTTGTGGATGATAGGTCGTATTAAATTATAGTTTAGTTCCTAAAGATCGATATAAGCTTTCCCAGAATTTTGATACAAATCGACTATCTCTATCTGATACAATACTTATCGACATACCATGCAATCTAACAATCTCTTTAGTATACAGTTGAGCTAACTTTTCCATTGAATTACTAGTTTGAAAAGGTAAGAAATGAGCATACTTCATCAACCTATCTACTACAACCCAAATTGAATCGTGACTTGATCTCGTCTTTGGGAGTCTTATTGCAAAATCCATTGTAATATGATCCTACTTCCACTTAAATATTTCTAACAGTTGTAATAAACCACTGGGTCTCTGATGTTCTGCTTTCACTTGTTAGCATGTATTACACCCAGCCACATATTGTGCTACATCTTTTTTCATACATTTCTACTAAAACAATGATTTCAAATTGCGGTACATCTTATTCTCACCAGGGTGTAATGTGTAACTCGTATCATGTGCTTCGGTCATTGTTTCATTCCTCAGCTTTGAATCACTAGGCACACAAACTCTATCTTTATATCTTAACACACCTTCAACATTAATTTTAAAGTTAGGTACATCACCTGTATTCAACTTTTCCTCGATTTCCTTCAATCTTTGGTCCTTGTCTTGTTGAAGCTTAATTCTTTCTATCAAGGTTTGTTGTACTATTAGAGTCATTGACTGTGCCTCAATTTCATGCCATCTGAATTCAATTTCCAACTTTTCAATTTCCAACTTTTCAAATTCTTTGATCAATTCACGTTGAGTAATGAGTAATAAGGCCATTTGTTCATAGATCTTGCGATTCAACGCATTTGTTAAGACATAGCTTTGCCTGGATGATAGTTTATGGTCAAATCATAATCTTTGATTAGTTCCAACCAACGTTTATATCTTAAGTTCAACTCTTTCTAGGTCAAGAAATATTTCAAACTCTTATGATCTGTATATATCTCACAATGTTGCCCATATAAGTAATGTCTCCAGATTTTCAAAGCAAATATTGCAACTACTAATTCTTTTTCATGAGTTAGATAGTTCCTCTCATGAGGCCTCAGTTGTCTGGATGCATATGCTACTATTTTCCTAACCTCCATCAATATATATCCCAGTCCATTTTTGGAAGCATTACTATATACACAATAAGATTTACTTAGATATGGTAAAATTAGTATTGGTGCTGAGATCAAATGATCCTTTAATTCCTGGAAACTTTGTTCACATTCAACACTCCATTCAAATTTAACATCTTTTTGCGTTAATTGAGTCATAAGTTTGACGATTTTAGAAAAATCTTTTATAAATTGCCTATAATATCCCGCTATTCCAAGAAAACTTCTTATCTTCACTAAAGTAATAGGTTGTTTCCATTTAGCTATTGCTTTGACCTTTTCAGGATCGACTAAAATTCCTTCACCTGACATAATATGTCCGAAAAATGATATTATATCTAGCCAGAATTTACACTTACTCAATTTAGCATATAGTTGATGATCTCTTAACTTTTGCAAGGCTAAATGTAGATAATTGGCATGATCCTCCTTAGTTTTGGAATAAATCAAAATATCATCAATGAATATTAAAACAAATTTATCCAAATAAGGTTGATAGATCTGATCAAATTCATAAACATAACTGGTGCATTTGTTAAACCGAAAGGCATTACTAAAAACTCGTAGTGCCCATATCTAGTTCGAAAAGCTATCTTTGGTACATCCTCCAACTTAATTCGTAATTGATGGTATCCAGATCTTAAATCAATTCATGAAAATACAGTAGTACCATGCAGTTGGTCAAACAAGTCATCAATCCTAGGTAGTGGATGTTTATTCTTAATAGTCACTCTATTTATTTCTCGATAATCAATATACAATCTCATAGTTCCATCTCTTTTTTTTTTCACAAATAACATCGGCGCTCCCTAATGAGATTCATTGGGTTGTTCAAATCCTTTGTCCAATAACTTCTGAAGTTGTTTCTTTAACTCTTGCAGTTCTATCAGCGACATTCAGTATGGAGTTTTTGATATTAGTTCGATTCTTAGCACCAATTCTATAGAAAAATCTAACTTTCACTGTGGTGTTAATTTAGGTAATTCTTCTGGAAAAATATCAGGAAATTCACTTACCACTGGTATTTTTGATATTTTTGAGGTTTCCTTCTTTCCCTCAATAGCAAATATCCAACAGAATTACCATTCTTTAGTAATTTCATTCACTTCCTCACTTACTTCTATTACAGATAATCTTAAACTTCGCTCACTTATTTTTCCTTAAAATATGACCTTACCCTGATCTAAGATTATGTTCTTATCTTGGCAATCCACTTTGGCTTTTTATTTAGACAACCAATCTATTCCCACAATAACATCAAATCCCTTAATTGATAATACTATCAGTTTTACCTAGAATTCTTGTCATTGGATTTGCAATTGTCTATTGTCTACTATTTCTCATGTTAACACTTGTTCTCCTGTAGGTGTTCTTATTCTATATGTAGATTTAACTTCACTCGTTTTAATTCCATTACTATAATTATCTACTTCTTAAGTACTATACTTAAGCCACGTATTTTCATAGTTCATAACATTATCTACATATACATATATATTTGCAACTAACTCACTGATAAGTAAAAGTTACGAGTTAGTTTTACGTACTTGTTGCTAAGCCTTGGGCAATTCCATCAATCTCAATTTCATCATTTGAGCCATCATGAAAGTATTCCTCCATTCATTCATCAAAATCATCAGTATCCTCTTCTATTTCCTCAATTGCAAACACCTAAGCTGACACAACAATTATCTCCACTCCTTCGGATTTCTTATTCTTTTGTCCAGCTTAACTACAATATCTAGAGAAGTGTTCTCTTATTCCATACCTATAACACTTTATTGCTCTCATCTTTGGACACTCTCTTGACATATAATTCGGATCACCACACAGAAAGCTCTTGCCTCTTAACTGAGCGCATTGCTAGGGGAAATGCTAAGCTTGAAGCAGGGCTACCAATTATAGTAGCTAAATTCTTTCCTTTCTGGCCCAAGTTATTATTTGTACTTGGGAATGTTCTTTTGAAAATAGGCCCGTATTGATTAACTCTTCTCAATTTCTTACTCCATTCATTTTTCATGGTCAGTCAATTATTCTATAGCTCATGCGCCTTGTCCATAATTTGATGATAAGTGCTTAATCCATAATCCATTAACTTACATTGCATTGTAGCGTTAAATCCATCAAGAAAAAAATCCTTCTTCAACTCCTAATTATCCTTATATGACTCAAGCACATATTGCAACAACCTATTAAATTCATTCTCATATTGTGCTACACTCATTGGGCCTTTCTTTATTTCCATTAACTGTCGGGTCATCTGATTTTGCACAATGATAGGGAAATATTATCTCTTAAATACTTCTCGAAATATTTGCCATGTAATGGGGCCTGGCATTGTTTTTGCTGTTGAGTCCCACCAGATTTGTGCTCCCATCTTTAGCAAGAAAGTGTCATAAGAGACTTTTTGAATTTTGGGAATCTTAAACGCTTCAAAACTGTGCTCAATCTGAGTTAACCAATCATCAGCTAAGGCAGGCTTACCCATTTCACCTTCAAAATACCAATTCGATTTCATAAACTCAGGAAGTTGACTTGTATCTTAAGGTTGAATTGCACTAGGTTAAGCCTCTACTAGTCTTTGGTTAATCACATTTCCACTTGTGATCAAGTGCTAGATTAAAGCTCCTTACTATTGTTCATGATATTCATATTAGCCAACATTTGTCCAAAGTAAGCTGGGTCCATCATGTTTGGAGTAATTGGTGGTATGTCATTTCTAAGTGGTTCTAGTGGATTAGGAGGGTCAAGAGGTGGTACTTCTCCTTTAGGTCGGTTATTTCTATTTCCGTTTTCATTTGCTTCCTCTACCATATTTAGATTCACAATTCACTAATTATCAATCTTACACTCACAATATGTGTACATGAAGTTAATATCCGACTTAAGCAATTCATATTCATATATAGATTAATTATTATCTACATTAGCAATGCACAACAAGGATCTCAATCAACATAAGACTTATAATACTTCATCCCTATATAAGCAATGATATATTCATATATCACTCATTACACACTCTACGTATGTTCAAATATATATTTGTACATCATGAGCTCATTACGTTTCACTTGTAACATTATATCATATTCATAGTGATATCTCATACAAATACTGATTAATAAAGTCATGTATTTTTCCACAGTCATAGGATAATTGATGGTTTACATTCAAATGATCACGTTACTTTATTTATAACATCATATTACACATCTGGTTATCTATGTATATCATTTACATATTTAGTAGCCGTAACATTCGAAAGTATATTAGTTACATTCAAAAAGTCAAAAGCACATTAAAAGTTGCTAGGGGGACCTAGATGCATCAAAACAATTAAGTCAGGTGATATCAAAAGCCTTAGACTTATCTTCCTGCCATCTTCTTACTTTCAGTTACTTGCATTATCTAGAGTTACTATATTTTCCAAGGGAAACCAATCTCCTATCCTAGTCTCATTAGACCCTAAGCTAATCTCCACTACTACAAGGGTGTCTAGTATGACCACTACTTTGTACACCTCACTCCTATTGTCCTGGGCTCCATCTTTTACTTCAACCTCCTCTTCTTCTAGATCCTCCTCAAGATCATCATCATTATAATTATCATTATTCAATTCTACATTTGGCTGAGCTTCTTGAGATAGATTTTCAAGCAGTATCACAAGGAGTTTGGGCTCTTAAGGTTGCAATGGTACTTCTATACTTGTAGTTTCCTCTAAAAGGTATTAAGAAAACCAGTCAACCACACCAAGAGGATGGTTTCTAGGAATATGGGGGATATTTGATTAAAACTTAGAGGGTAATCCTTATTTGTCTCCACTAAAGCTAGAAAATATAATACAGGGATCCTTATGGATAAAACTCCATTTTCTTTAAAGTACTTCTTTACATAGGCAACTATAATAGTATACTCATTATATATAGGTTCTAACTCATCTCTCATTATCCTCCAATCATCCTACATACTAAAGAACATTCTATATTTATAATTTTTAATAATCTCATCGATAGTATAAAACATCTTCTAGTAAGTCATATCTAGTAACAGATTTTACATTTGAATCCTATCCTCGATAAGAGTCTCATCCCCTTCCCATTTAAAATTTTACCATGCATATAATAAACCACTCTTACGAATTTGAAATAACCAGTTAAAATTAGTTTATAATCCCGTTTTACACACACACACACACACACATATATATATATAAGCTATACATATATTTTATGAATTTAAATATTTTATATTCATTATCAACGCTACTCTTAGTGATCCTATTATCTATTCATTTTAATTAAATGCTTCAAAACTTAGTTTTTTTAGAACCATACTTTGATACCAACTTAAAACTGTTCACCTTGAATAAGAGGAGTCGTAACAATCCTATTGTGTAAACTAACTTAAGATAAAGGCTAACCTTACAACTGCTATTATAGATATAGTCCACATAAGGCATATATGACTCAATTAGCTTGAAGTATCTATTCTGATACTTAGGAATAATTAAACTTGTGGTATACCTTTACAAAATACTTATTCTATATAACCTATTATCTCATAACATAATAGTATTTACATAGACATTTTACATCCAGAGTTATAGTTTACAATTAGAGTTTACTAAAAACTACAGGTTTTGTGGACCATTTACAATAAGATAGGAAACTAATGCGCGTCTTAAGGAATTCCTAATTAGTTTCCTCAAAATTCAAAAGAAAAGTCAAAAGTTTAGGTTCAATTGACTCTTTGTTCCTCACTTTTCTAGTCAACAATATATTAACCTAGGGGTGGTGGTATCTGAACATCCTGGTCTTTACTCAGTACTTGTAAAAAAGTCTATGGGAATGTAAGCACAATTAGCTTAGTAAGCGGGGCTGAGCTAAAAGAATACTGAACAATCATAAGCAAGGTTATTAATTATGATGAAATATAATGCAATCAATCATATGAAACATCGCATAATGTTATCTGGTCCATTATAAGGTTAGAGAAATTACATCTGTTCCAACTTAGATTGAGGAGTTTTATTGCGACTCAAATCAGACCAAGTCTAAGCTTATGCAATTAAGAATACCTTCCTCTTATGACTACACCTTTGAACTACAGCCTTCACTCTTGTTGCGACCTCCTTGCCTGTCTCTTAGTTTGACTAAAGATGGGGAAATGACCATTTCAATTATCCTCATCAAAGGGAGTCGGTATTTGGCATGACACTCCTAATCATTTCTCCTAATGAGTATTATGCATGCCCAGTTTCGTGATAGTCAAATAATTATTAGTTGTAAAGAAGGGTGATCAAATAAGTTCATATAATATAGAAATAATATGATCATGTAAAGTAACACACCAAGGAGTTTAACTCTTGTCACAACAAAATACCAAACACATGCATGGCATGCACACAAACAACTAATTATAAGCACAAACAGAAATACTCTTAAGTCTCTATATATTACTTAAGATTGTCGGATTTTAGTAAAAATAGTGTCGTTGGATTTATACAGACTTAACGACACGTATTACGAATCATATTTCTAAAGATGACTTTTAATGAGTAATTCGAGTTTTTAACACAGTTATATGTATATAATCAAATATTATCGTACTATACGTATTTTATATTATTAAATTATATTTTGCCTAATTTGCTAATATATCTTTATAATAGAGGTATTATCAAATCCTAATACACATATAATGTATCTCGATCATTAAATATATTAAAATTATACTTTTTATCTAATCTAACCAGTATACATATAGATAGTTTTTATTCAACTATTTATTATATTTTAATCTATTATTAATAGAATTGGGTATTGGTTCGTTATTTAAGCTATTTTAGTATATAAATTCATAATAAATAGGTCAGGTTACTAAATAATTCCTAAAAAATTTCTATAGACTCCTCAAAATATGGGGAATTTATTCATTACTTAGTTTCAAGTTTTCGATTTATCGCCTATATATTCGAAATTACAATTTTACCCCGAAATTGTAATTTTACCCTTAAATTATACTTAATTACCCAAATATGATTCTTTTTGCACAAAATTATTTTCAACCTATCCTAACATCACTATACTTCATTAGAAATCAATATAGATCAATTTCACCATTTAATTTCATAAATCTTATTTATTTCACATTGTTAGCTTAATTTCTAGCTATTTTTAGGCCAAGAAATACAATAAATATTAAAACTACTCATATAAAAAATCGGGTTACATAGCAATTATCTATATATCATATATATCCTACACAAAAATTTTGAGCTAAAAACAAGATCAGTTGATATATTTATTTTGAAAGTCAAAATTCGAATGAATAGCGATTTTCTTAAGTAAGTATATTAAATATTCAAAATTTTTCAAAAATAAAAATATCAAACAAAAGCATGTAAAAAATAACCTAAGTACAAATTTTTCTATAATTTTCTAGGTAGAATTACTATTTTTTAAAAATAATCGAAAAACACAGTTAGAATTAGACTTTAATGTTCGTAGGGTAGTAGGGGTTTGTCGGAAGGTCAAGACGTTAGAGGTCCTCTATAGTGGTAGAGTGGCTTCACAACATATCACAATTTGCCTTAGGTACTGGTTCAGCTCAATGGTTGCTCTATTTTTCTTTTTTTTTTTTTCTATTTTTCCCATAATTTTTTTTCTAATTTTTTCCTTTGTTAATCTAATCTCTAAATGTCTAAACCTAGTCTAAATGAGGTCAAGTGATATTTATAAGGTACAATGGAGGTTGAAAAAAGAAAATTTCCTATTCATCTATTTAATTAATACTAGTAAGAGGTATCCTTATCTTGTAAATTTCCCTTTTGAATTAGCAATCCCAACTCCTACAGCAAGCCAAGGTCATTTCCAATCATCTCCAGCAATTTCTAGCCGTAAATTTGAGTTTGCTGGATAAGATTTGTAATTGTTTAAATATCTTATTAGTATTTAGTTATTTAGTAACATAAAGTATATATATCTATGTATATATATCACGTGTAATACATAACTATACTCATATAATTATGTTTCTAGCATCTCTTTTTATTTTTAAGATATATTTTTTAATTATTTTCATGAATTCAACACATAATATATATAATTAAGTAATTTAGGGTTAATTTACTAGTATAATTATTATTTATATCGGGTATACTTATAAAAGTATGTATATATTCATATAGTAAATTATACTATATTATTTTATTTTATAACTTATTTAACTTATCTTTAAGTTCTTATTGTATTTTGAGCTTGATTTTAGGGGTTTTAAGTAATTTGATACTATATTACACAATTATGATTTTAGGGGTAAAATTAGGATTTTGGGTTGCTATTTTCAAAATCTAATTTTATTGAGTCACTTTGACTAACTTTTTTATCTTAATGGTAAAATTTGAGCTCAATTGGATAATTTTTCCCTAATGGCTCTAAATTTAGGCTCAGTTATCATAAATACAATTTTAGGGGCTTACATATATATTATATATATATATATATATTACATGTAAAGAGTAATTACATGCATATAATCATGTTTTTAGCATGTTTTTTATTTTTAAGATATATTTTTATATTTAATTTTTTGAATTTATCTCTTATTATATATAATTCTATAATTTTGGATTAATTTATGTATATATTTATTGGGTATATTTATAAAAATATACCTATATTCATATAGTATATTATACTATATTATTATTTTTTATAGCTTAAATAACTTACCTCTGGGTTTTCATTGCGTTTTGTATTCGGTTTTAAGAACTTCGATAAGTTTTATGTTATATTGAATAATTATACTTCTAAGAGTAAAATTAGGTTTTTAGAATATTATTTTTAAAATCTAACCTTACTAGATCACTTTAAGTAACTTTTATAATCTAATCGTAAAATTTGAGTTCAATCGAATAAGTTTTCTCAAAGGCCTTAAATACGGATACGACTGCCCTAAAAGTGATTTTAGGGCTCATAAGTATCTTGGTAGATGTGAGGTGTTTGGTCATTGAATTGCCAAAGGGCCTCGGTAGGCCTCTACTTGAATTGTACTTGTCACAACCTAAGGGGACTTATCATGATAGTTGTCGTATACTGTGTAAGGGATTGTAAATTGATTTCCCTTTCAATTGACAACCTTTTATATGATATATAAGGCTGCGATTATAACTAACAACCAAGAGTTATGCATGTGTAAGCAATATTATTTTATGATAATAATAACCAGCTATTGGAACATAAAACATATATATTTATATAGAAATTTATAGATAAGAAGTTTATAATATTTCTTAACTCAAACTGATATCATTTCATTACATTATAAGATTCAAAATCTAATTACACTATTATAAGAGCACTCATATCACATCTTATTCCTATATCAACCCCCTGATGTATAATTAACCTCGGGTATGCGATGGTCCGACTCTATAAACAGATCAACCCGCAAAAGAAGACTACGAGGGTATAAGCTAATTAGCTTAATGAGATAATTTCCTCAACCATATAACAAACAAGTTATACAACAATTTAATTCAATCATATGAATACGTGAACAATCAGTATGCCAAACAAATACATGCAGGTGATTAAGTATTATATACAACTCAGATTTAACGCTCTCCGAAGTTAGGGTTAAAGAACTTATATCATAATGAAACTTCATGTTTTGTATTCAAAATATAATGGTATATTCATTTTCAATTTTTATTAAAAATGAGTTCTACGTGTGATCATGAGTATGTTCACGTAGCTTTCGCTCACTCCTAAATGAAAGCCTTTAGACTCAACCCTTAGCTAGACTGTTGGCGCTTTTAACACCTAATAGTCTCGTAGGTTAGGGTAAGGTCATATCGCATGTGTGCACTGTACGAAATCTATAATAACAAATAATCAACCTAAGTATGGCTTCTCGCTACCTTCGTGTGATGTGATAGTCGAAATTAGTTATGTAGTGCATGATTATGCGTGGTTTGATTTAGTTTTTTCAAGTTAGATAAAATTAAGTCTTATTATTTAGTAATCAACATGGTTACAGACAATCAATTTCCATCGAATTTATCATGTAACAACCAATATGTTATTATATTTTTAAAGTAAATTTATTATTAACAAACAATATCATACAGAAATATAATTCAGTCCCACATAACATTTAATTATTAATCACAATTTACATTCACTCACTACATATACAAATAAGTATGAAATCATTAGGAAAAACTCACTCAGTCATAATCAATTTAAGGGTCGTAGTAGTCTGACGACAACTCAAGGTCAATGTTAAGATTGTTTGAGAATAAGGAATACAAAAAGTAGTAAGCTTAGGAATTAAAAATTAAACTAGTATTGTAATTCGTATTGTTTACTTAACTTAGTTATTGATTTACATAAAATCGTTGATTTGAGTTTTTTTATCGAATCGCATATAACTTTTTTGATTTAGTTTGAATCTTTATGAACTTATAGTTCATTTCTATCGTTTTCGAGTATATTTTTTTGTAGCAAGTTCCGTTTTGGACGTTATAACTTACAGTTTTGATTATGACATAAAAATATTACAAAGCTCATTATTTTAACTTAAAAAGCTATAAAATATCAATTTAAGTTTTTTCTTAGTATATTTATGATTTAATAATTACTTAGATCGTATAATTGGAAATTTTCTCATTTTAAGCCTATTTTACTATAATTATCTATTTTTACTTATTTTTGAGATTTTAGAGTTATTAACTTAAAATTTTCTACTTAATTAATTATTATTATTATTAATTACGAAAATTAATTAATTTATAATAAATGGTAACGTGACAACATATGAAAGTGCCATGTGTCACCTTTGTAAATTTTTTTGAATTTTCCATTATTTTTTATTTTATGGTATAATTATATATATAAATGCTTATAATTATATTTTATCACATTTTTCAATTTACTTAATTATTAAATTTTTTCTTCAAATTTACGATATTATTACATACATATATTTATTAACTTGCTTTAGTTATTAAATTAATATTATAGTATATTGTATATATTATTTAATTATACTCATATTTTTACATATATATCACTATTCATATACGTACATTTATACATATACTATATGTTATATTTTAGATTGTTCTAACTTCACTTATACATTATGTATAAGTATATTACACTTATTTATACTTTATATATTTATATACATATATGGTTGTACTATATATGTATATATATATACTAAAATACAAAATATTATTAATATAATATATATACATCTTCACATCTAGCAATATATATATATATATGCATATGTATAAAAATTTTATAAATTAAAAGTAATATACATATGTATACTTATTATTATACACATATAGACACACACATACACACACACACACATACACATATATAGAAAATATAAAATAGGTATATATACATATGTACACATATGTAGACGAAAGTATATAATACATGTATATACATATTACATACTAAAATAAATACTATGTACATACATACCCAAATATATTCACGTATATATATAAATAATTAAGTAAAATACTAAATATATATACATGTATATAAAGGAAATATTTAGTACACATACATATATTATATGTGTATACTTACTTATGTCATATACAAAATACTAATTATACATACATATATAATATACACGCATACATATGTACAAGAATACATGTGTAGAAAAAAATACATACTATATGTACTACTATTTATATCTATATATATCTACCGTATATTATATATAATAATATATATATACACGCCTAAATACATATGTTTAAACACGAATAAAGAAAATACCTAATATATATGTATATATCTATTCATGCATACATATATGTACATGTAAATAAGTAAATAAATAAAATACTTAGTATATACATAGTATAGAATACATGTATGTACAAAATAAATAATTAACTTACCTAAAATCCTTAACAATTGAATCACTTAAATCCTTTTTTATTTTTCCTCTTCTTCTTCTTCTTCTTCTTCTTAGTTCTTGTTTTCCCTTTTTTCTTTTTGATTTCGGTTTCTTTGTTGTATGTGTATTAGCTTTAGTTTTTTTTTTTCTACTTGCAGGATCTCTGTCGTGATTGCAAATAAAGGAGACTTATGTAGACAAAACAAAAGAAAAGAAAATCAATTAGATATAGCATTTATTAAGATGGGACACATCCTTATCTCTTTGATCTGTATCTTTTTTTTTTTTTTAACACATGGTGATTAACTTTGGCCACACAATTGTTGTACATAATCTAGCCGAAAATATTGTTGGACATGGCAACAAGAAAAAAAATTAGACGAAAGAAAAGAAAAGAAAGAAAAGGAAGAAAAAAGAAAATAGAAATAATTATATGTAATTTTTATAAACAGAAAAATAATAAAAATAACATTTATAAATTAATTTTGGAATTTTATGAAAATTTATCGATTTAATTGATTATTGTTACAATTATAATTTTTTCGAGTTATTTTGACGTTTTCGTTAAAAGTTTTACGCGATTATGCGATTTAGTCAATAACTATAATCGACTATCACTATTAGATGATATTTATTCATTTTGTAAGCTTAAAGTTATAGTTTTAGGGTTTCGATTAAGTTCAGGTTCAATTTTGATTTCGAATGTTTGCATGTATATCGAATTTAAGGTTTTTATATGTGATTTAGGTTTCGATCGATTTTCTAGGATTTTTATTATTAATATCATGTTCAATTTCAAAATTTTATACAAATTTTTATCGATTTTAGCCTTATCGACTTATAGTATTGTCTAAGACATTTGAACTTAAATAATAGTTCAGCAACTGACTACACAAGGTTTACAATACCTCAGGCTAGGTCTAAAATAACTTTTCAATAGTAATCATATGATTTAGTTCAAATGATTAAAAAAAAAAAAAGAACCATATTTATTAGTTTGGTTTGGTTAAGGGAAAAACATAATTAAATTGGACTATTCCTAAATCTGTGTAAGGGCCAGTTTTAAGCTGTAAACCGGCTCAGTCCAAGGGTGGAACCATGTGATTTAGCTTAGTAAACCTCGCCCACCCGATGAGTCCAAATTGCCAATGAGCCCAAATTGCAAATGAACCAGCGATTAGGCTTACCCAAACTTTGTTTATTTAAAAAAAAACAAAAAAATAAAATAAAAAACCAAAACATCATCTCACCATCTACATTTGAGTTTGTTTTTTTTCCTTCATGAGTTATGATATCCTACTTTAATCTTTACACTTTCTCTTTCCCCAAATTATTCTCTTCCCTTTATCCTTTTCCATTTCAAAATATTAATCATTTCCCTACTTTACTGGTTTAGTCTCTATAATATACAACATGAGTAATTCACCAACACATTACAAAGTCCTGAGAATTTTTCACATCAGAAATAATATTTTGTAACATACCATCACAAATTACAGTTAATAGTTACATTTTAATTTATTTCTTTCTGTATTGACAATATATTTCGAGAATCCAATAATAAATCTTTCTCCTTTACGATTTCTCTCACTTTACTTAACATTACTAAACATTGTAATTTTAAATTAACATTACTTTCATGTGGTTCAAATAAGTTATTTTAGAATAGAATAAAATTTAAACTAAAAATAATAGCAAGTCATTGAAGCACTGTTACTACATGTAATGTACAAATAAAGTATTAATGTTACAATAATGTAGAGAAAAAAAAAATAAAAATACTAAAGAAGGCGAAAAATTATTTATACTAATTTACAAAAATGAGAAAAAAAAAAACTAAAGAATAGTTCAAGGGTAGTAAAATTGTCATTGAACCGTTAGTTGGACGGAACTAGTGCAAGCTCGTAGTCTTAAGGGCAAAGCCTAATTTACCTTACCATAGGCTTATGAACTAGTGGTTTAGGGTTAGTTTGGACAAATTCAGCCTTATGTGCAAGTCTAACCATTCTTTTCCTTGGTTACACTAATAAAATATGAAGACTTGCTCGTAAGGAAATAACTTAATTGATCTATTATGACAAGTTTGATTTGTGAAATTAAATAAGGTAATAATATAATTTTAATTCCTAAGGAATAAAAATAAATAATTGTTACTCAGTGTTTTAAAATGTATTTAGAAATATCTTCTACCTTTGTCTTAAACCGTGGCTTAACCATTGAGTTAGGTGTTATGAGTTGATATACAAAGATAACATGATTAAGCAATGAATAATTATTATTTTGTTGGACAAAAAAATTGTCATTTTTTATCTTCTAGCAATATTAAATTTCATAGAATAATTTTTTTACCAAAGAAAATAAATTTATACAGAACAAATATCCATTCATGAAAACGGCGATAATAAGCTAAGATCGGATTTGTCTCTTTCGCAAATACAAAGTGCATATCTCAGTCGCTTGATTTGGATACGAGTTACTTGCAAGTGTGGTTCACTATAGCACATCCTGCAATTTATGACAAGTGATTATTGAAGAAATGTTGTATTTGTATACGAAAACTAATATAAACCTACCTTGCCTTCCTTAATAGTGATTTGGTATACATGAGTGGTGCTTGTTATGGAAAAATTGCATATTCTTATTTGTTTGATGTAATAGGATTTTATAAGTACCAAAGAATTTCATGAGATTATTATTTTCTTTTTTGGGGATGTGTCAACTATCATTTAAAAAATTCTTATTAGTCTCTTCTAGATGGTATTAAGATAGCCTTTGGTTAGTAAAGTTAGACAATATAAGGAGAATATAATGGTACAGTACAATAAAAATAGGAAATATGATTTTCTTATATCACATTTGGTGCATGCAATAATAGACACATATTTTTGCAATTAAATTTTTTAAAAATAAAATATTAATTATTTATATTATAAATTATAATAAAGTTAAGTAATTATGATTTAAAAACTTGGTGTAGAGTTATTTTTAGAATTTAATAGATACATTGATTCCATACTATGAAACATGTTTTATACTATCGAATACATAGTATGATTTTTTTTTTTTTTAACTATAGTATACAAATTAAACAATGGATTAAAGAATTTATCTAATAATATATCTTAAAAATATGAAAACAATGGATTAAAATATTTGTCTAATACTATACCTTAAAAATACGACAACCAATCCAATCTTTATCATATTACATAATAATTATTAATCCTTTTACTATATTTTTTTATCGTATTGAGTACATCTATACAATGATACAATACAAACAATCCAAGAAAACCAAATACATAAAATGCAACCCAAGCCCAATTCATTTGTACGTTAGGGCTTCTCAAGGTTTGCAACTTCTTCTTGTCCAGGACATCTCAGGCAAAAACCCTTAAATCCCCGTTGTTCCATCGGAAGGCTCCTCAAGGTTTACCCGTACGATATAGCAAAACCACTGAAACAAGAACAGCACAGGACACAACCCGTGCTGACTGCCCTTCGCTTCTTCTGTCCTTCTGGCTACCGGCAACAAGTTCTTATGCACCACCGAAATCAAAAGGTTTCTTTACAATGTAATTATTTCGCATCTTAATCGTCAAAAGCCAGCGACTTTGTGCTGTTTATTCGATCTTCCCTAGTTCACCTTATTTTTCGTCTCTGTGCAGAGAATTAGAGGGAAAGCAGAGAGAGAATGGAACCCAAACAGCTGCCGGTGGAAGCAGTACCAATATTCAGAGAAGGAATACATTTAACCCTCTCAAAGTGGTCCGCTCTTCAGATGGCTGTGGAGAACGAGTGGGGTGGTCGTAACTCTCGACTCAGACCGGACCAACTCGCTTCCGAGATATTCTCCTGGTTCACCCAATCAAAGGGTAGTTAATTTTTGTTTTTTTTGCTCGTAGGTCTTTGATCCAATATCTCCAGCTGTTGAATGTAAATTGATGGTTTTTTGTTTGTTCGTTCGGATATTTTCTTGTGGTATGTAGAAATTCTTTATATAGATGATTTGGAGAATATATTGGATGAAGCTATGCTTTCCCTCAATACTATGGCTGAAGATGGCAGCATTGAGGAGGTATTACATCCCTCTTCAATTTATTTGAGTTAATGATATTTTATGGAATAATTTCTTTGAGTTATTATAACGTTGAGAAGTTAAGGCACGTTAATGTTAAATGTGTGCATGTCGTTGAATGATCATGTATGATAGAATTTGGTCATATATGATTGAGTAGAACAGATCAGTATTAGTGCTGCAAGTTGAATCACTAATAACTATAAGATTTAAAAGATCTGATATTAATATGAATTTCAATTTTGGTTAAGTTAAAGCCAATGACTTAACAGAAAAAAGCAGTTTTGTTCATTCACATTCTTCAAACAAACGTCTAAGGTTGGCACTTTTAGTTGCAGTGTTATTTGCTGAGGTATGGCTTTATACTAGTTCTATTAAGACTCCTGTTTCCAGATTTTGTAAAATGAAACTTCTACCTGACTTAATTACCCAAAAAAAATTTCTTCCTTACTTAGCTCTCAACGTTAATAGTTTTTCAACAGATATGTTTGCTGCAACTTTGATATTCCTCTGTTGCATCAATGTAGGTTGCGGAGAAATTAATGTTCATGCATGAAGAATGTCTAGAAAGAAATTATGCTTCCATTGAAAAATTGAGGGAAGCCAGCAACCAAAGGGTTGTGCACTCTGTCAAACAGGTACTGTCTATGAAATTGAAAACAAGTAGCTTCAGTTATATTCTATTTATGTGACATTATTAGCTCTAGGATCTGGTAATGAACTTCTGCTTACCTTTGTCGTGAAGATTGCAAGAGATAGGTAATTCTAAGAGTTGTTTGAATACCTTGAAGAAATAGATTTCTGATTGTATATGCATAAAGATCTTAAGTTAGATGTTGTATAGTGCTAGCTTTGTCTGTTACATCACATCTTCACCTTCTTCTTAGGAGTTTTTCTTAAAATCATGCAATGATATAACGTTGAACTCCAAGGAAACTACCCTTGGGGAATCGTGTTATTATGGCATTTGTTTTAATTTGTTATTGTCAGTCTCCATACCTAACATCATGCTTGGGTAATTGTAGGCTTTTGAAATTTGGTTCCTGTAGGAAGTATTGTTTTGATATCAGACACTGTCCATAAGAAAATTTTGGACCAATGCATGCACGGAAAATTAGTGGACTGTAGTTTAGTGGGTGTTCATTTGCAGGCTCTGGATATGGGGATACCTAAGAATATTGCATATAGCTCCCAAGTAGATTTGTTTTCCGGATTCTCTGGCAGTACGACATATGTTGCTCCACTCCAAGAGATCAATCCATTTATTTTTGTTTGGTCTTTTAATTTTTATCCTCCGATTGGCATAAATCATATACAGAGAAGAGACGTGGTTAAATTCAAAGCCTCTATATATAATATATTATTTGGCGTACATGGAAATCCTTTATGACATTGCATGAAATGTATGTAGGGGGTAATGCTGTTCATGCATGTCGACTTAACTCTTTCTTATAATCCACTTCTCCAGGTTACCGATGATGTCGACAGTAGTGATAGTGATAGTGATAGTGATGGCATGGAGTATGATGATTCATCTGATATGATGGTTGATGCTGAAAGATCTCAATCAAATTTAACTCCTACAAACATGTCAAACAATGTGGCTAGCCAAAATTCAGCCATTGAAGCCGAGGATGGCTGGACAGTGGTGCAATCAAGAAAAGGCAAGGGTAGAAAGAGATAAGTTGGAAATGCATCTGTCGATCCATCTACTTTATAAGATTGGCCTACTCATCTGGAATGTATTGCATATAACATGGAAATATTATCCGTACTTAATCCATTCTCCTTGTTGTCTGCTTAATTCAGAAATATGAATCATCCATCTTACCAATGCTATCGGATACCTTTCTTATTTACGGAATCATCAAACCCAGTGTCAATCTGGAGCAGATTGAAATTATTGAAGTTGTTGCCGTCCATTCATGGATTTTGTGAGTGGAAATATTAAGGGCACAATTGCTATGGCCATAACAACTGCCTCAGCTAATACAATGGTTCTTTTTCTTTTTCTTGGATTAAGAATACAATGGTTCTTTTGTCATAGTATTTTCCTTGAGATGGAAAAAAAAGAGATTATTTGTTCCTGTCTACCACGTGTAAAACACACGTCGTATCACTCTTAAAGAAGTGTTTCTCAACTAACCATATGCTCTGTTTATTTAGCCACGAGTGTGTTTCCCTCCATTAGGAGCAAAGAAAACCTTCGCATGTTCCTTGTACACCCTTTCCATGCGTGTGCCAAAAATCTCTGCTACAGCAGAAAGGAATTCGATCAAGGAATTAGGACAAAACTGCTGTTATGGCAGTTCCAAACCATCATATATTTCCAAAGAAGATCGAAGAAGATTGATGGTGGTGGGGGAAGAAAAATTGTGGTGAAACCGTACGGAATAACCCAACTCCCTATCAGAACCGAAGGTTAGGAGAACCATCGACGACTGCCCAACGAGAAAGACTTAAGAGGAGTAACATGCCACTTACGTTTAATAGTCCAGTAAAGCTTGAAAACATTACTTTTCTACTCGTCCTTACCCACCACTAAACGTTCCAAGTTGCATGCGATTCCTTTCCTACGTAATCGGTTATATGAAAAGATATGAAGTAGAACTTCTATTATCTTTCCCCTGTCAGAGACGGAACTGACAGCAACGTTGACAAAGAATCAAAAACTTGCAAGTTGTGTTACCAAAGAAAAATGTGAGTTGTGCGTTTGTTTTGCTATCGTGTATGCTCATACGACAGAAATGTGTAAATCAAGAACAATTTGTACTAAAGTTAAAAACATACAATCTACTCACTGTCGGTTCATTCGCTTGTTGCGAATTCAAACTCGTCAAAACCGTATCCGTATGTCATTTAAAAGAATCATTATCTATGAATTAAATACGCATTTGCAATGCTCAAAACTTTACATTTTTCACGGTTACATAGATCCAACCGATTCTACTTCACTGTGTATCTTCTTTCCTTTAACATATCTATTTTCTTTTTTCATCACTCAATCGGACTGCTTGTAAACCTGCACTCTACATCCGACGAGACGAAGACAAGGGAAGAAAAAAAAAGAAAGAATAAAACAAATTGAACTTGATAATATAACAAATTGCACTCTGATCTCTCTGTACATTTCGTGACAACCACTGGGAAGAAGAACCGCACCTGCAGAAGTACTTTATACTTCACAGCTTGAGATTCCTTCAACGTTCTCCAGAATTTTACATTCGAACCGGCACCCCGAAATTCTGGAAAGTTCGAATTTCACCGTGAAGACCAGCTGTTACGATCACCAGACTCCACGCTGACATGCTTTCGCTCAACCCATTAGAGAAATCCACACTTACACGAGGGCTCCTATTCCTAGCGGCCAGTAGAAGCTTTTCCTCGGGCCAAGTAGGTGCAAATCTGTCAAAAAAGTAACTGTTCGTGGCACTGGATATGATTCCATGAAGTGGACTGTTGGTGCACCCTGATGCAGACCGAGATCCCTCGGTAAAAGCAGCATCATCGACAGGAGTAGGAGGATGATTGGTCATGGAGGCTTCATCAATATTACCAGTAATCCCAGTAGGTCCAGGGGAGTAATTTCCCATGGCCCACATGTCTACCATGCCAGGCCACGGTATAGCAACTGAAACATCTTGAGAATGGAAGAGTTCGTATGACCTAGCAACTGTGACAGTTTTGCTTCTGCCAGGATGAGAATCAGCTTCATGTTTCCAGACATAAACAAAAGAATCCTCGCTAGCAGAGACAACATATTTGCCGTTGGCTGAGATGGAGGCTGAAATTTGGCTGTCAGTGTTGCGAAACCCTGCCAGTCAACCTATACATTAAGCTACAAGGTGGTATTTTATCTTCTCATTGTTAAATATCTTCACCAATTAACAAGGCAACCAAATATTTATGCTTTAAAGTTTCTCTCAGGGATAAATTATTACTTCAACTGATACTAATAAATACTATTAAAATGATAAATGGAATAAAGATAGTATATATGTATGTACGCACATGTATGTATCTTACTGCAACAAATAAACATACATACATATATATATGTGTGAGTATGTATATATGTAAGTATGTATGTACATATGTATGTTTTTTGGGTGAAAAAATATGTAATTATGTATGCCTATGTACCTAAAAAAAAGCCTAATAAAGACACTGCAAGACTTGATGTATCACTGTCCATTCTTGCATAATATTCAAACTAATTGGACACTCGTGCATAATACCAATTTAAGATGCTCAAACTATGAATGATGGAGTCATCTATTTAGTGATTCTTAAGAAGGTTCAGCAAAAAAATAACTCAGTTGATCTCAGCTTTTGATATGGATTTCATGCAAGTTCAAAGGTCAAAATTGCCCCCCTTAAGGGCTTAATTGGTTCTTAAGTTTGGTGTAATCTTGGCATTGTTTTGGTACTAATTTAGAACCAGGAGTTTGTCTGAAAAAGATAACAAGTAAATAAAAGTGCAAAATATGCAGCAAAAACAAAATGGATACAAATAAGACATAGATCAGATACAAACCAAAAAAAAAAAAAAAAAGGGGTAAAACAAACAGGTTTCCCTGCAAAAGGGGCCACCGTTTATAAGCAGGAAATCTTGAATTGCAATGGCCAACCCAAGCAATGCACATCAGGTCTTCGATCTATGTGTTTCCTTAAATTATCATCCAAATGCACAATGTCTGAAATTTAACAGATTGTATCTTAGCTAAGAGCGAGAGAAGACTAAGATGTCATAGACATGCATTATAACTAAGAGGGCACGTGAAAATGTAAAGCATCAGATGAACAAAATAGTTAACAAGTGAATTACAAGACATCCAGTAATACTCAGTGCACAACATCGATATTATTCTAGGTGGGCACGCCACGAAACAACCAGGTCATCAATTTCTAGAATCGGGGAATCCTCATTCTGTGGTGAGAGCTAGAAAAGGTAAAAAGCCAACGGAAAGGGGAAAAGAAGTTAAGCTTAACAAACTACTTTTCCTTTTTCCCTTTCCATTATGAGGAATCCCACATAGTAAACCAGAGCAGAGATATATAAATAGAAGAATCTAACGAAAGAACAAGATATATAAATGAAAGAAATAAATGAAAAAGAGGAGACAGGAAACACAGAATTACAAGAGAGACTATATACACACACACACACACATAAAAGCTAAAAGATAGCTATCAGTTTTGTATATATGCAACTAAACCATGGTACATAATAAATATGCATGCATGCGTATCTTGTATTCCCCCAAATATTTCATGAAACCAACAGATAAAAAAGCAAAAATTCATAAATGAAGGGGTGATAGGTTATTTTATCCTCACCTTTAAACTTATGAACCAAATCAACACCCTTGACAACGCGAATTCGGGAATCAGCAGAGGTAATAAGCACTTCAGATGTACTTCCAGGGACAAACTGTTGATAAACATATTGACTAGAAATGAATAATCAACTATAGTTATGAAAAGGCAGAAAACACTCCTGAACACCCAGAGGCCAAAAAGTATTATCTAAAGAATGACTGATTGGGGACCATCACCCACCTGGAAACCAGTAATTTTCTTGTGACGAGATTTCTTCTTCTTATTCTGCAGATTAATTTGATTTTTCTCTTGCAGCTTGTTCTCTGGAAAGAAATAGCATAAAAGCTTCTTAGAACAATGACTCAACAATCCCACAAAAAGCATACATGCCTGTGCCTGCACAGACAGAGTGAGAGAGGGAGAGAATTTACCTGATGTATTGTACAGACGGCAACTCCCTCTATATGAACCAACCAATGCTCCCTAGAGGCAAACGGAAAAATGAAGAAAAGACCCATTCAGCTATCAGAAACTCCTCATTAATCTGACGTACATGGAGTGATGACATACAGCCGCAACCTCTGAAACAAGAAGTTTGCATGTCTCACCTGACCATCTGGCGTGTAGCAAGCGGCAGTGATCATCTCATGAAGATCACTCCAATCAACAACTTGGCGTTCGGGAATGCTCCATATACGAACTTTTGCATCCAGGGAGCCACTGATGAAATATCTGTCATCCACTGGATTAAACTGGATACAAGTCACTGCAGCAAAACATTTACATGAAAGATGAATTAGTTAGCTAAGGAAGGTACAAACCACAAAAAGTTACGAATGTGCTCACCATAGTCGCTGTGTGAAAATACTTTCAAACATGACTCAGTAGATAAATGCCATAGGCGCACTGTCTTATCCATTGAAGATGATAGCAAATGCTGAGAGAAAAAAAAAAAAAACCTAAATTAAGTATTGTGTAAAAATCTAATTAAAGAAGGTTAAATTGAATATCAGAACTTAATTAAAACAAATGCAGGCCCTAGTGATTTTTTTTTTTTCCCTTGCACCTTTCAACTTCAATTTTTCGAATCATTCCAAGCAATGGCCTTCTACTCAAATTTAAGCAACATGCTCAGCAATCCCCTTTATTCCAAATAAAAGGTAAGAGAACACTTGAATTTCCAAGGCAACAGTGTTTAAGAACTACAATATTGGAGAGTGCACTACTTTCAACACTTCCACATATCTCTCTTTTTTAGTTAGATTAATTTGCAGATTTCCTTCTAGCCACTTATATTGGAGCAATAATAAAATCCATAATCTTGAAGAGCTTTCACCAGGCATAACAAGCGAGTCAAGCATAAACAAAAATTCATCACAAAGAACTTGCATTAGAATTATGCTGGCTTACACTGTTATGTTATTACAAGCTCAATATGACCTTCAAACATCATGTTTTGCAGATAGACCAAGGAGAAAAGTGAATCCTAATCCCACAACATGACAAAATAGTAGAGTTGCACGATGGATTGGAGAAGCGAGACTCAGATCAATATTCTGAAAATTTTGAAGTACACCAAACAGATCATACGTCAAGGGGACAGATAGCAATATCACAATTCCACACCAGAACATCCAAATAATAATAGCTGAAGAATTTACAGACGGTCTCAACACCTTGTCTTCCACTTTTCTCATTTAAACAAAATAATGCTTTATTCTTGCTCAAGTGATGTATTTACAAGCTAAATTAAAAAACTTCTCTTGAACCTCACGTTCTTTAAAACCTACAACTAAAGCATTACTCTTTTTCAAGCAAAAAGATCCATTATGTCTCAGGACAAAAGTTCCTGGTTCCTTGATCCCATTGTATATTCTTTATGAGATTCCCTTTACACCAGATTAATGGAGGGGATAGATAACTCTTCAATAATTATCCTAATGACTTGTCCAGACAACAGAATACATTCTAGCACATCTTCTTACATAAGCATTCTCCATAAATTTTTGGCTATTATAGCTATATGAAGATGCATAGGTCCCAGAATGCACAATTTTGCCACGTCACTTTCCAAAACAATGTCAAGAACATGAAGCATAATTACAGGTTGCGGAAAGATCAAGAAGATTTGGTGAGCTGGTGAAAGCACACTGCCAATCAAAGCTTTTGCACAATCAGCTTGGAAAGAACTGAAACCTTAATCTCCTTTATGACAACACTGACTCCCATCAAATAGAGGTTTATACAACTTTAGGTTCTATTATTACGCTAAGTGATGTCAACGTATTGTACAAAAATATACACTCCCTGGATTCTCTTAAAGCTAGCATAAAAAGAGATTAATACCTGATGAAAGTGCAAATGGTTTATTCACAAGCACTAGAACTCTAAGTAATATTACAAAACACAGACAATTCATTGAATGCTTCCTCACTAAAAATCACCTGATGGAAAGAATGGTAATTACCTGGGACTTTGACCAGGAAAGGTCGAGTACGTCATCAAGATGCCCTTCAAATGAACAAACAGGTTTTTCAGAAAGAGAAAATATAGTGTCTGGAATGAATATATGGTCCAAGCTCAAGGATTTCCGGCTAGTAGATGATCTCCCTCTTCTCTTCTTTTCTGTGTGACCATCCAAAACAGGTGATAATGTAGTCCGATCTGGTGAACCAGTCGCCATAAAGGACATGTTTAATATCACATCTTCTGGTTTCTCCACGAGCGATTCACCCTTCTTCTCTAACTCAACCTGCCATATATGAATGATGCGATCCTCACCTGCACTTGCAAGGTATCTCCCATCCAAACTAAACTTAATAGTCCAGATAGACCCGCTATGTGCCTGTATCTCCTGACTCTTATAAAGGGCAGAAAGCTCCTTGCATGATTTCCCATACTGCCTAACCCTCACCCTCTCAGGCCCACGAAAAGAGATATCCTGGCTATCATCAGTGGCAGAACTTGACCGTCGAGCACCCTTTTCGGAAGACGTGTCACGTTCATCACTACTCCGTCTCTCTTTATGACTGCCAGCAACACTGCTTGCCACGTTCTTTATGCTCCTCAACCAGCTGGCCCTTTTCTTCATCTTTGATCCACTCCCACCACCACCATTTACACTGTCATCCATGGTTTCCTTGTCACCGTCTTCCACATTCTGCCTCCTCATCACTTCTTGCACAATTGGCGAATGCCTAACGCTCATATGGAAATGAAACTCCTCAATGGTCCATTGCTTCCCAGTACCAACTTCCTCAAGTTTCTTCCACGTACCATCCTCACGAATCTCATTCACCACAAACTCTTTCCCGTTGTCAAGATTTTTAATCTTACACATACTCTCACTCACCTGAGCTTCATCGCTCCTATTACAATTTGCATCACCCCCAATCCCTCTAGTCAACACCAAAGGCACCGAACCGTTCAAATCGGCATCATCACTCTCAACATCAACTTCCACAATCTCGTCTACCTTTTCTGAACCATTTCCATTCACAAATCCATTTGCAGTACTCAACGATTTAACAGCATCCACAACATCGTAACAATTATTATCACCATTATTACTATTTACAAATGAACTATCAACATCAATATCACTAGTATTCATATTACACACTACACCAGTAGACAAATTATTGTCAATGACTTGAGTACTACTAGTTAACTGACCACAAAGAACAGACCTCTCCAATCGATCTACACCCAAATTATCCATTTTGGGCTTATCCTTATTCTTGACAAAAGGTTCATTAACAAGACCGAATTCGCGCAAAAGGCGAGACCGGCGTTGGGACACAGAATCAGGCTGAGAGGTCCAGATATCATACCTTAAGACTCCCAAAGGCAATCCGGGCACCGGAAGCACGTGATCCAATCCAAAATTCGACTCGGAATCGGGTTCTTCATCGGAAGTAGAACAAGAACACGATGAAGAAGATAAAATCCTATCAAGGGATTCATAAAAAATCTCTTCCTTTTCTTCTTCTTCTAATGCACTATCCTCTCGAGTGGATATGGTCATGGTAACCGAAGTGAATTGGGCATTTTCATTCGAAATGAAATGAAAAGGCCTCTTTTACTTCATGGGATCAAACCAGGATGGGTACAAAGATCGTGGCTTTATCGTAAAACCACAACGATTTGATGTAAAGATTGGAACTTTATGGAGGAAAAAGAGTGAGATTTGAGAGAATAATGAGATGCGTATCGGTGATTTAAAGCATAGATCTTGGTCTTAGAGAGAGAAGTGGGAAAAAGGGTTTTAGTGGGATAGGATTGGATTGTGATGGGGCATTTAGAGTGATTGGAAGTAGGGAAGTTCGAAGTAGGAGTTGGGTCTTGGTGGTGAATGTGGCTCTTTTGATTGTTTGCGGATGTGGGAATTGGATTTTGGAGGGGTTCTTGTAAGATGAGTTTGTGAGAGCGTTTTAAGGATTAAAATGTTTCAGACGGTGTAATGGTGGTCAATAGGTGGGTACGTGACATTTTTGAGTAATGTAACTAGTAATGTTATGCTTATGTTGTCAAGTTGGGAAGTTACAAGCAAACAACAGCGCTGGTTTTCTCTCTCCTGTTGAGGTTGAGAGGAAATAACAAGTTTTACTTCCTGACTTGAGTAGGAACTCCCTAAGAACGAGAAGATAGATGGTGCCGTTTGCTTTGATCGACGCAATTTTTAGTTATCCATCTTGACATCCCTTATTCACATACCCATCCTGCAAGGCTTGGATACAAGATGATAAAATTTAAATGAATTTATGTACCAAAATAATGGAGACGACATATAAATGAATCATATCCGTCCAAATTCGTGTCTAAATCTATATCCGGTTCTTACACTATAACACAAAACATGCTATATAATATTCTAATAAATTTTTTCTTTCCAAATCAGGTATGGGATTTACTACCCTTAATTGTATATTCTTCTTACAACACTATAATTTAAAAAAGTAAAAACTTATGAACCCATTAGGAGAATTTTTCAAATATTTCGCTTAAAAATTTGATAAACAATATGATAAATATAAAAATTAATAAGTAGAATTCTCCTCTCAAAAGAAAAGGAAAGAAGTAGCCCTTCAAGTAATAGAGTAAATAGCAACCGAGTGGTGAACAACAATGTATTCTCTAGCATCAGCTTAAAGAACTCTTATTTTATTTAAGCGATGTTATATAACTTAAATTTTCGGATTTTTTGTTTTTGAGAAGACTTTATTTCATTAAGACTTTTGTTTGAGTTGTAATTTTATATTAAGTATTAAGATCTTATATCATTTTTTGTAGAATTTAGATATTATTGTTGTTATTTTTCCATTGTATTTTTAAGCATTTTTTAAATTTATTTATACTTTTTAATCGATAAACGAGTTTAATATAGATATCATACATGCTTATTAAATGGGTAAAGACGAGTTTAGATTTTCATGCACAATTAATATATGGATCGTGTAATTGGGTTTAGGTTTTTGAGATGCGAACCCATTTAAGTATGAATACAACACATGGTATAGTAACACAAATTGTGAACACTAACCTAAGGTTCTTTTTCTTCCTTTCTTCTTCTTTAGTATTACTATTTTATCCTTTTTACTTCGTTTACAATTACTTGATTTTACATTTTTTGTACTTGGATATCTCTTGAGAAGTAAAAATTAAAGGAAGTGGAGGAAAATTGGAAGTGACAAGTGAAAATGGATGAAAAATGAAGGAAATAAGTAAAACCATTTCCATTTTGCAATCCATCTCTTTTCTATCTAAAATTGGAGAGAGATTAGTGGAAACGGATGAAAATGAGACATAATTATAAAATTACTATCTAGAACAATATCCATCAAAATAAAAGAAGGGTAAATTTGTTAAATAACGATTTAATTTCTCTTAGTTTATTCCCAAACATAAAGTAAAAATAACAATTTTTTTCTATTTCTATTCGCCATTTTCTTTTTACTCATTTTTGCTCTTTTCTCTTTTATACAAAGTTGCCTAACATAGTTGAAAAAGACGATAAAACTACTTATAAAATTAAAATTAGATAGCATCTACTATAATTATATTTGAAAAATAAATATATTTTACCTTTCTCAAGTAATTAACTATATTTTTTAGATCTTTTCTCTTGAAAATATGTTGACTTTCACAATTTAAATATCGTGTCCCAATTATGCTGATATACAATTGATCTAAATATTAGATCGATAATTGAAATAAACTAAACAGAGATAAAACAATTTTCAAACCGATATATAGATTGCACGTGGAAGGTTAAAAAGAGATCATCTAAATAATTCAAAGGTATATTTCCATTTAAGTAGAGATAGTCATTAGGGCTTAAACCTAACTTGATTAGGCCTGATTCTTTTTTTCCATTGCCTTAGCCCACCCCACATGAGTGTCATGCTTACGATTGTTGATCAAACCCGCCCTTGGCGAACTTTTCAAGCATGTCCAGCCTAAGCGAGTTCATATGGCATACATATAAATGAGACATTTTAATTTAATTTCTTATTACATACTTTACAAAAAGAAATTCTAATTATATGTAATAAAAAAGATTGACCACTTTATTATTATTACTAAAAATAAAATACTTATCTATTTATTTCCATCATATATGGATAAATACATGAAATTATCATTTTATTTAATATTAAATTTATTTGATTCTCCATAGAAGTTTTTGGTCATAACCAAAAGTTGGGAGAAAAAAGTGATCAAGTAATTTTTTAATATGATGATCATTTAAAGGGGAGTGTAATGTAATGGTTTTCAAGATAAAAAATTATTTAAGAAGTATTTTATCATCATAAAAACATTTCTTAGATCTTAACAACTTTATATGAATTTCGTTATGAAACGTTTCTTTTTGCAGATTGTACCTTCTCTTCCCCGCTTTTTACAATAATAAGAGGAGGAGAAATTAAAAGAAAGATACAAAGGAAGATGCATGTTATCGGAGTAACGGAGAGTTTACTCCTCTATAGTTCTTTTGACTCATGGATGTAATCTTGATTTATTGCCGATATACGTATTGTTCCAGATGATTACTTGTTTATTGATCTATTCGGTTACAAGGGAGATTTAGATGAACATGTTAATTAACAATCATGACTGGGTGATCTTTTTGAGTAAGAACCTAATCATAATAATTTTATCAATCTTATCTCTCTTGCAATAAAATTCATTTTTTAAATATTGCACAAATCATAACCATTTGGATACCACATTAGATTAAAACGAATTTCATTAGAAGTTTTGAAAATCATTACTGATAGTTTCTAAAATTTTCGAATGAACAAAGGTAGTTCTATAGATAACATTATATGTTGTGCTTTGTCACTATAAAAATGGAGAACGTTTAAGTTATTGAAAAGAGGTTTTCATGGTAACAAAGCCACTCACATTGTATACTAGCAAGTCTATTAAGTGTATAAAAGAAATCAATCAAGCAAAACCTTAACAAGATCAAAGAGAAGCTAATAAGTTTATTTAGACATTACAAAACAACAAAAGAATTAGCAAAACCTAATATTGGAATAAGCAAGATAAAGAAGTAGTAATAGTAGTAGTAGAAATCCAAGTAACACTATTATAGGATAACTAGAGCAACGAATCAGATTACCCAGCAACAATGGAAGCACGGATTAGCCAAAAGAAAGATACCTAGAGTGAGCAAAAGCATAGGCAAGAAGCTAAAATAGATGTGAAAAAAAGAGTGGAAACGGTAGAGATAAAACAAAAGCAAAAGTAAAGGTTTCATAATCAACAGTTTTAAAAGCACGGTAAAAAAATAGAAGAAATAAGCAAAAATAGACATGGAAAAAAAATTAGAAACAACAGAAATGAAATATAAGCATCAGCAAGAGTTTAGATACACGATAAGAAGTAGAAGTATAATAAGAAGCAAAAGCCTACAGAAGTAAACGAATCTAAAAACACGACAATATGGATTTGAGGACCGAACTCCACAGATCATATATATTTTGGTAATATATTTGATCATATTTTCCTAATCAAATCCTTATAAAACGATTTTTTTTTTTTTTAACTTTAAAATGTTCCACAACATTCATATAAAGTCAACAATTATAAGTTCAATATTTAAAAAGGCATTTAAGGGAAGTTAAGCCTAAAAGATTTGTTAAATTTATGAAAATTTCTCATATAAAGAAGGAATTCGAGAAAGGACAGCTACACTTTCTAAAGGATATAGATTATGGAAAGTTATAAAAACTGCATTATTTTAAGATTCAAGCCAATGACTAATATGATTTAAAAGTAACTTGTACATTGAATTTGAAGACTATATAAAGGGATCAAGTTTGAGGACAAAGATAGGCATTTTTTTTTCCCTCAATGAGAGCAAGGACAATAATATATTAGTATGCATTCAATTTACTTTGTTAATGGCTTGTTCACTTGGGGGTAATGGTCCTATTCCTAATGGGAATCGTATTACAATGTTTTCTTGGTTTTGAGTGCGTATAATAGGAATTCTTGGGAATCCTAATTATACCAAAATCTATAATACATATTCTTAACCTCACCTTATGAATCCTAACTCTAGACATATCCCTCCAATTTATTTTTGAAACTAACCCCACCTAAACTCGAAAATTACACCATATTGCCCATCCAATAAAACCCCAATCCACTTGTAGCAGAAATCAATCTACACCTCTTTGAACCCTAATCAGTCTCATCCATACCTCTACTTCTCCCTTGTAGACCACATTTGAAGCCTAGGTTCAATGTAGCAGTAGCATCGACAAAAGGGTGTCCGTTTATGTGTCAATTGAGACCTTATCTAATGTTTGAGATAAAGTCGCCACATGGCGTAGATCCAAGCAAAGAGTGTCTGAATATAACATAGAGTAACAGCAAATTTCTAAAGGTAACGACCATGAGCTAATCTACCCATCTTCTTCCTTTTGGCTGTAATATTTTTGGATGGTTGCTTGGTTTTTTTTGAAATCTAGTTTTGTCATTCCATGTAAGAAGTGTTACGAAATGGTGCTCTTCATATGGCAACATACCATTTTAGTTGCATATTGTTTTGATTTTCTTTCTCTTGTATGGTGCAATTAACTTTGTTAAAACACCATATGCGCTTATTTTGAACTACCAAAGTGTGCTTTTCTATTGTGTTGTGGTGTCATTAGTCTAATGTTGTGGTTGGTGTAGATCTAAGTAGTCCTTTGTTTTAAGCAAATATGCTAATAGCGTAATTGCAAAGTGATCTATAAAAGGCTTGGTTACTTACGAGTGTGCATATTAAAGCAAAATTGAAGAAGTAGTAGTCATTGTTGTGGTAAACCTTTTCTCAAACTTGGTTTCGGTTATTATAAGTTGTGCGCAAATATTGCAAACGTGAAGTTTGCATATTTAGAAGGTTTAGAAGCACCATATAAAGCTATTTTCAAAGATGTTGCTACTTTTTTTTTTTTTTAATCTAACCTTACGTTTTAGAATGCCCCAATCCATACTAGGTAAGATTGTCTTGAAATATTATCAAATGAAGAGTTTAACTTGCTACTGCTACCATAATTAGGTTAACCTCCTTTATTCGCTACATATATCCCTCTTAGCCAAATGCTTGGTTTTTTGACATTGAAGTTGCTTTCGGTTACTTTAGTCATTGTTTAAGAAAAATGTTCTTTCGTTAATGGGTTGTTTACTTGTTATTATCTCACTATTGACAAGTGCTTTCCCCTTTCATAGTGGCAATTGGTTGATTCGTTAGCAACCTTTCAATTTTTTTACTTTTTTAGTTATGGATCAAATGAGGTTCTATGAGAATGAAATGTGAAGAAAAAAAAAATTGCTTGCTTCTTAATAGCTCAATGGTTAGAATATTGTAACATTGCTTATCGGTTGATTTACCAATTATATGAGTTGGCCTTGCATTCTCACTACCCTCGATTTCAATCCTAAGAATTGAATTTCTACCAACAGTGTGATTACATTAAGAGACTTGTTTATAATGACATTACATGTATTGCATAACATAAAGTAGATAGGCGTACATTTAGTAAGTTGTGCAAGATGTTTGAAAGTGTTGGAAGGTTAAAGGCTACAAAGAACTTGCTTGTAGACTAGCAAGTCGTTATGTTCTCGCACATCATTGCACATCAGTAGAAAAATAGAGTAATTGAGCATAAATTTAAGTTCTTTAGTTCCACTATTAGTCAATATTTCATACTGTCTTGAATGCCACTCTTCGCCTAAGTGCACTCATACTTAAGACACTTGAACTGACCAGAGAAAACTATTTAGATAGTTGATGGAGATATTTCAAGGTATAATGTCATCCTCCTTACCATTATATGCAATTTTTTTTTTCAACGAACATTTATTTGAACAACTAAGAATGTTCTCTTCTTTGACTTTATGCAGAATTACTTAGGTGCTCTAGATGGAACCTGTATCTTCATCAAAGTGCCCATGAAGGATAAACCTAGATATAGAACTCGAAAGGAATGAGATTGCGATAAACGTCTTAGGTATCTGTACTCTGAGTATGCTATTCATTTATGTGTTGCCGAGATAGGAAGGATCCATGGCAGATAGTAGAATCCTCCAGGATGTAATCACTAATTGGAATGGTTTGAAGGTATCTTAAGGTATAATGTGTTGCTTTCAATACAGTAACCTTTTTTGAATGTATGACAATTTTGCCTCACTCTAGGATCTAACACATCTTATTTCTTATTTCAAGATGCTGCTATTTGTTGATGGAGGCTACCTCAATCGTGATGGTTTCATTACACCATTTAAGGGCCACTGGTATCACTTGAATGAGTGACGTCAGAGTTAATAACCATGATCTTTGAAGGAGCTATTCAACATACGGCATGCATTGGCTAGGAATCTCATTGAGAGGTGCTTCGAGCTTCTTAAGATGAGATGGGATATCTTAAGAAGCCCATCCTTTTACCTTGTGAGGATTCACAATCGGACAATTTTGGTGTACTATCTACTCTACAACTTCATAAGAATTGAGATAGCATATGATCCTATTGAGGATCAACTAGATGCCATAGTGGAAAATGATAGTGAGGCAACTGAAGACCTGATCTTGACTTTAGGAAACAATGATGCATGGTTTAGTTGGAGGATGCAACTTGCCAATAATATGTACAATAAATGGCGTGTTGCTAAATGTAGTTCTAGTTGACTTTTCTTTCTAGTGTACTATTTTTCCATGTAATGCTAATGTTTGCTTCTTTATTTTTGTTTTTCTTTTGAAAGACCTATGGTGACATTTGGAAAGACCTATGTTGACCTTTGTTATGTAATATGGAAACTTATGTGCAATGATAATCTAAGTTCATAACATTGTCTATTCTATATTCTTTTGCCTATGATCCTACCATGTCTACTTATAGTTGTTGTATCGTTCGTTAGTAATCTCACTGTGGTGCCATTGCCTTCTTTATGGTATGTGTCCATGTGTTTAACTTTGTTATTTCCTTACATATGAGTTTAGCCAATCACACACAAACATAAGCTTGTCTTCCTTCTTATCGTAGATTAGTAATGATGGGAATTAAGCTACTGGACCATTAACCTGTAATCGAGCTCGAGGACTAGAAGGACTAGCAAGACGAATCCTCGTGTTCTAGCCGACTTATGCAGAGGCCAAATATCTCCTTGCCGACTTATTCTACCTGCTGAGCCAAGTGATTGCCTGTTTCTCACATGTTGTGTGTCGAGAAGTAGAAGGCTGAGACAACAGTCCATCTTTATTCTCTTGCACGCCTGGCCAATTACTTACTCGGCTGTACTCTTGTCGAGATACCGAGAGAAAGAGCCTAGACTGACTAAGCTACCCCTACTCAGATAAGTGAGCTGTTCGTACGTTTTGTCCGCATCTTTCAACAGCATCACTAATACAGTATCATTACATATGTAGTATTATATGTAGAATTTGTTGCTCTAATGATTACTTTCTTTATATATTCATTTTTATCCTTTTGTATTTTGTACATTATTTCCTTGAGAAATGCCCTTTTTGTCTTTTCCTTTTTGGACAAGTTGCCCTAACTTATGGGTATAAATACTCTTGTAATTGTGGCTATAATGGACATATAGAGATTATCCTTAATACACTTGAATATTTTCTTCCTTACGTAAACACTGCTTTTTTACTCTTGGCATCACTCTTATCCTAACTCTTAAGCAAGGCTAGGTGATGAGTAACCTCATCAAACCGATTTATGCATCATATCGAATTGTGCTGTGAGTCTTTAGAAGTTACATTGGTGTGTTATATCCATTGGAGCTGTTCGTAGGTTTTTGCTTACCCTTCATTTGCATTCTCCCTTTCTCGCAGCATTCTCCATTATTCCTTTTAAGCTTTTTACAAGCTTGGATCCATTTAGTGAAGGGCCTTGTTTGTTCTTGGTCACGATTCGCAATATCTTGGTATCAGAGCAAAGGTTTTGTATGAGCCGTAGTTGGTTCTTTTAGAAGTTCTAATATACTTTGTTCTACATATGTGAAACAGAGCAAGTTACAGTATTCATTTTAGTTGTTGTGTTTACTAGCTGTTAATTTCTTGAAGTATTTGTTTGAACTTTGAATTTGTAGAGGAAATGACAGACTTGAGTGTGAATGTTGATATGGGAGATGAAAATAGTGGAGTTGTCCACCATGAATGACAGTCTCAAGGAACACCAAGAAGCATCGACGAGAGACTAGATGAAGTGGATAAACTCTTGGTAGATTTGACTTGAGTTGTTCATGCATTTTCTTGTTAACCGACTGAGGCCGTGTAAAACACTTTATAAGCTGCTCAACCTGTTAGAGGTCAGAACTTAGCTTAACCAATTCGAGGTGGAAGAATAGGCGGACGAGTGAGGAGAAGGATTGATTTAGCAGATGTAGAAGATTTCGAAGAAGAGTATTTCGAAGAAGAGCGTATGCGAGTCCCTAAGGCATCTGACCATGTGAAGTTTTGGATTTCGAGCTTTAATGGATCTAAGAATGCTGATGATTATTTGGAGTGGGAAGAGAAGGTAGAGTGTGTTTTTTATTATTATCAATATAAGGATTACGAGAAAGTGAGAACTACTACCGTTGAGTTCTCTAAATATACCGCCATGTGGTGAAAGAATTTCTAAGCCATGAAGAGACGAGAGGGCTACCGAGAGATTAAAACTTGGTTCGAGATGAAAAATGGATACTCAAAAACAGGTTAATGCCAGAAACTTATTTTCAAGATACTTTTACTCGACTTCAGGAGTTGAGACAAGGAGGCCGGACTGTTGATGAGTATGGTCATGAATTTTATATGCTTATGATCCGTTGTGAAGTAGATAAACCACCACTCGGATAGTTTCAAGATTCATTATTGGGTTGAGAGGTGACATCTAAGACATTGTGAAACTCTAACGATTTACCACAATTGATGAGGCCATTAGAATAGCCTAACGAGTAGAAAGGCAAAGAAGGAGTCGAGTACCGATGAGGGTACCGACTAGCCGACCTAGATAGTCAAGTCATTGAGCTTGATCGACTACCAAGCCGAGCCGAAAGATGGATGATCTTGCCGAATTGAAGGGCCAACCTGGCACTAAAGTGCCGACCCAAACTTATAAGAAGGGGCAAGGGTTTGGTAAGAAAACAAGCCAGCTTAAGTACTTCAAGTGCCTAGGGTTCAAACCCATGGTTGCTTAGTGCCCAAACCAACGGACGATGGTCATTAAGGGGGACATCCTGAAGCTAAAGGTAGACAACATTAATGAGAAGCTTGAGGAAGAAGAGGTCTCTGCCAAGAAAGAACTAATTGAAGAAGATGTGTTGGTTGAAGAAGATGTGTTGGTTGAAGAAGATGTGTTTGTTGAAGACTTGGACCAATTACTTATGGTTGTTTGACGCACTATGAACATATAACCCTTACGAGAGGAGGAGCAGAGAGAGAATTTGTTTTATACCATTTATAAGGTGAATGATCAAGTGTGTGCCCTCATCGTAGATAGTAGAAACTATACTAATGTAGCATCGGCCGATGTTGTTTTAAAACTAAAGCTGCTGACTGTTGTATATTCAAGGCCGTACAAATTGCATTAGTTGAATGAGAAAGGAACATTACATGTTACTCAGCAAATACTACTGCTGATCACTATAGGGAATTAGACAGACTAGATTCTCTACGACGTGCTACCCATGTGTGCTTCCCACGTGTTACTAAGTAGATCGTGGCTGTTCGATAGAAGAGTTATCCATGATGGCTACAAGAGCATGTATACGTTCGAGAAGGATGATCGGAAGATCACACTAAACTAGATGTCACTGAGAGAAGTTAATAAGTTGTATAAAACTTGCTCATGGATTGAAGAAGGCTCTAGTGATGACTAAGACTGAGTTTCGAGAGGCCATTAATGTTAACGAGTTGACCTTCATGTCGGTTAGGCGCTTACTAGAAATGAAGGAGTGGGGTGAACTACCTTAAGAAATCAAAGAGTTACTAGACGAATATGCCGATCTGTTCTCAGAGCAGTTACCTGTGCTACACTACCAAATAAGCCAGCTTATCGGACGAATCCTAAACAGGCTGTTGAGCTTCTACGACAAGTTAATGAGTTACCAAAGAGAGGATATGTGAAGAAAAGCCTCAGCCCTTATACTGTACCAGCCCTTCTAATGCCGAAGAAGGATGAAACTTGGTAGATGTGTATAGATAGCCGCACGGTGAACAAGATTACTATGAAGTATAGGTATCTTATCTTGAAGTTGGAAGATATGCTGGATGAATTGAGTGGAGTCAGGATTTTCAGCAAGATTGATCTTAAGTTTGGGTACCATCAGATTCGCATGAGCTTGGGAGATGAATGGAAAATAGCGTTAAAGACTTGACATGGATTATATGAATGGATGGTCATGCTCTTTGGCTTGTCGAATGCCTCGAGTACTTTCATGAGACTAATGAATCATTTGTTGAGACATCTTCATGGTGTACTTTGACAACATCCTCGTGTATAATGCCGATGTATTGAGTCACTGTGAACACCTCCGAGTCGTTCTAAACACCCTCCGTGTTGAGAGATTATTCAGCAACCTCAAGAACTGTTGCTTTTACCAGGAAGAAGTGGTATTCTTAGGCTATGTAGTTAGTGGAGGAGGCTTACCAGTGGTTGATGAGAAGATCCAAGCAATTGTTGAGTGGCCGACTCTTATTACTTGTGCTGACATGAGAAATTTTCATGAACTAGCTTCATTCTATAAACGATTCATCAGGAATTTCAGCACTCTTGCTGTACCACTTACTAAGCTCATAAAGAAGAACACTGACTTCTGATGCAAAGAAAGGAAAGAGAGAAGCTTTGTTGAGATAAAAGAAAGGTTAACCTCCGCCTCGGAGTTGGTTCTACCTGACTTTGAGAAAATATTTGAGTTGGAATGTGATGCATCAAGCATTGGAATAGGCACTATCTTAATGCAGGAAGGTCAACCAATTGCCTTCTAAAGTGAAAAGCTTAGAGGACCATGGTTAAATTACTCCGTGTATGATAAAGAACTCTTAGTGTTGATCCGAGCACTGTAAGTATGGTAGCATTATCTACTGCCAAGAGAGTTTGTCATTTACATCGACCACGAATCCCTGAGGTAATTTAGAAGTCAGACGAAGTTATTGAAGCGGTAGGTGAGATGGGTTGAATTCCTTGAAGAATTCAATTTTGTGATTAAATATAAGTAGAGAAAAAGCAACGTAGTTGCAGATGCTCTTTCGAAGAGACATACGCTTTTAATTGATTGCAAACCAAGCTGTTTGGGTTTGCAAGTATCAAAGAACAACATTCTAGGGATCCACACTTTGGACCCATAATCATGCAATGTGTTGATGGAAGGACAGTGGATGAGTATCATATGGGGGATGGTTACTTGTTTCGAGGTTGGAAACTATGTGTACCAACTTGTTTCCTAAGGGAACTACCAATTAGGGAAGCCTACAGTGGAGGACTCTCTAGGCACTTTTGAGAAAGAAGGACCCGTGAACTATTGAATGGTCAATTCTTTTGGTCGAGGATGAGGAGAGATGTACACCGAATAGTCGATAGCTGTGTCGTGTACAAGAGAGCTGAGAACCGAGCCGAGCAAGAGAAAGTAATGCCTTTACCTATCCCAATGAAGCTATGGATTGAATTGAACATAGACTTTGTTCTCGGGCTACTACGAATTACCGGAGAGAAAGATTCTATAATGGTCGTCATGGATTGGTTAAGCAAAATGGCACATTTCGTGCGCTGCTCCAAAACTAATGATGCTTTGGCTATTACTTCTCTCTTCTCATAGGAGATTGTATGGATATACGGCGTGCCCAGAAGTATAATCTCCAATAGAGACCTAAAGTTCTTGAGCTATTTCTAGAGGACTTTATGGCGTTGGATGGGGACTAAACTACTATTTTGTACTTCTTGTCACCTCCAAACTAACGGCTAAACAGAGGTGGTCAATCGCATTTTAGGATCATTGCTCTGAGCTGCAATAGGCAAGAACTTGGCCAATTGAGACGTTTACTTACTAATAGTCGAGTTTGCTTACAATTGAACAGCACATGACACCATTAAGTAGATTCCCTTTGAAGTAGTATATGATTTCAATCCCAAGTTGCCCTTTGACTACACCCCTGTACCTACACTTGCATCCGCACCCACGCAAGAGGACCCTGATGCCTCGGCTAGAGCACAATCCCTTCAGTACATATATGGTAAAGTCACTTCGCATATTGACCAAATTGCTAGAAGAATGTAGGAGAAGACTAAAGGTGGGACGGCTAAACAATTCCAGCTATGAGACTTGGTATAGCTGCACCTCAATAAGGAACAACTCCTAAACAAGAGGAGGAATAAATTATCTGTAAGAGCTAATGGATCTTTTAAAATCCTTCAAAAGATCAATGACAATGCCTACGGATTAGAGTTACACAAGGACTATGGGGTTTCTAATGCCTTCAACGTTGCCGACCTTAGTCTGTATCACCATGACGGAGAACTGAATGAAGACCATTCAAATTTGATCCCAAATTCAAAACAACCCGGAGGGAATAATGGGAATCAAGCTACCGGACTACTGACCTACAGCTGGACCCGAGGATTAGAGGGACTAGTAAGACGAATTCTCCTGTTCTAACCGACTCATGTGAAAGGAGAGTATCTCCTTATTGACACATTCTGTCTGCCAAGTCGAGTGATTACTTGTTTCTTGCATGTCGTGTGTCGAGAAGTGAAAGGTCAAGACAATAATCTATCTTCATTCTCTCACACGCCTGGCCAATTACTTGGCTATACCTTTGCCGAGATGCCGAGAGAAAGAGCCTAGACTAACCAAGCTACCCTTATTCGAACAAGCGACCTATTCGTACTTTTTGTCCACATCTTCCAATGGCATCACCTATACAGTATTACTACATATATAATATCATGTGTAGGATTCGTTGCACTAATGATTGCTTTTCTGGTATATTCATTTTACCCTTTTGTATCTTGTATATTATTTCCTTAGGAAATACTCCTTTTTTTCTTTTCCTTTTTGGATAAGTTGCCTTAACTTATGAGTATAAATACTTTTATAATTGTAGCTATAACGGATACACAGAGATTATCCTTAATACACTTAAGTATTTCCTTCCGCAAACACTACTTATTTACTCTTGGTATCACTCTTATCGTAACCCTTAAGCAAGGTTAGGTGGTGAGTAACCTCATCGGACCGATTCATCCATCATATTGAATTGTGCCGTGAGTCCTTAGAATTTCTATTGGCATGTTATATCCATTGGAGCTGTTTGTAGGTTTTTGCTTACCTTTCATTCGCATTCACCTTTTCTCGTGGCATTCTCCATTATTCTTTTTGAGCTTTCTACAAGCTTGGACCCATCTAGTGACTGGCTTTATCTGTTTTTGGTTATAGTCTGCAACAAGCAAGCATAGAGGAAGTCTAATCTACAGCAATGCAAATCAAGACGAGTAGCAGCCATAAGAGAAAATGGAATATTGTGGAGGATAAGGCCTTAGTTACAGCGATGTTGGAGCTGTATGAAACCGGGACACATAACGCCAACACAATTTATGAAATGAGTACTTATATGAGTTGGGGAGAATGGTTGAGGTAGGTTGCCTAACCGTAGTCACCTTAAGTCTACCCAATTAGTAATAGGTAGTTTCTTTCTAGCTTTCTAAAGTATTTTCTAAACTTGTCCATATCACTTAAATGGACTAGAGCTGGATAGTATGGCATATGAGTCTATGAGACTATTGTAGATATCTTATTTTTGTCACTCTTTATTTTAGGATTATTTTCTTTTTTTTTTGGGCCAAGTTAAAAAATAATTAATTATTTTTAAAAAATTAAGGAATTGAAAAAATGAAAAAATAATAATTAAAAAAATAAAAATTACAAAATGTCAAAAGTGTTAGAGTCAGTCAGTCAATTTAGAGTTGGATCAAACAATTGTTGAAGATGTACGTGCGATTTAATAAATTTCGAGTCTTTAAATAATTGAGCTTCATTAGAAAAATATTTTTTTAAAATGGTCCAGTGGAATATCAAGTAGATTTTTTTATCCAATTTATATTTGGCTAATTAAAATAGATTAAGGATTTATTAAATGGGTTAATGTGTGTATTTTGGGCTATATTAAAAGGCCATTGGACTAAGCTAGGTCCAAGATAGATAGCCTAAATAAAATATGGGGTTTCTAAAACTTAAGAGTGGATTGGATTAAATCTTGAAGCAATGATTTGGGAAAACTAACGAATATAAATCGGGTATTATCGTATCCTATGAATATTAAATTTGTTAAGATTGAATCCTTATTAAAAAGATCCAAAAGATTCAAAATTACTCATTTATAAATAAAGGACTTCGGCTGCAACAAATCATAATTACACCGACACAATTTTTTTGACTCTTGCATACAACTCACTGTACATAATCCCGTATAATATATCAAGAGGGAGAGGAGTGAATTAATATCTTTAAATTTTTAAAAACTTTTTCAATATAAGAAAAACATCCTCTTAATAATTATATTGGCGTTTTAATAATTCAACATATAATTAATCAACACTGTTAAATAATGCAAATTAAAAAGATAAAGAAGGAGAATATTAGGCTAAAAATTTATAGAGCTTTGGTTTTCTGTCTACTATTCTCTTCCAGCTTCACTGCTGGAGATTTGATTCACTTCATTGGTACCATTTCACTTGATCCACTTTATTAAAATCACGAGAAGTTTACAACTATTCGTCTTATATGGATGTCACACATGGACATCACAATATTCCGTTCTGCCTATCTAGCCTCTCTACAGTTTAAGCTAATTATAGATCTATAAAATATAATCGAACTTCTCTTAACCCTCAAACAACAAACAATGCTTACAAAATATAAGTGAAGACAATAATATAACTTTCAAATAATTTTGCACTAAAACAAAAATGATAATGGATGAATAATTTGCTTCAGTTTAACTTTTTGAATAAGTATTTGAGAAATTTTCTATACTCTTTTAAAAGGTAGAATTTGATTATGATTTAAGTTTAATGAAAATTTTCTCAGAGATGTGCTTGACGTTTTGAATTCTTTCTTCTTTTATACTGAAGTCTTCCAATGGCTAATCTCATTGAAGATTATCATCACTTTCATGTTTATTCATATTTAACATTAAAGATAATCCAAATATATTTTTGGAGAAAATCTTGGAATTTTGAATTATTAAATCAAATCTTCTAATCCTGTTTCAGTTAGATATACTTTGATTTGTAACCTCTAAATAAGCTTCACATTTAAACTTGAAAAACTCACACAATCCGAAATCAACCTCATCCTTATCCATTCTTATATATATCTTGATTTATTCAAAAATAAATAAATAAATAAATTCACTCAAAAATAATCTTCATAGATTCTTAATTCCATCTTAAGTGAAACGAGATTAAGTATATTTTCCTAATATACCCAATCTAGTAGAGCTAGGCCTTATTTAATTCGAATATGATATGAGTTAATTTTCCACGATATTTTTTCAGACTAATTATTTGAATAACCTTTAAAGAGTATCGGTTTTTTTTTTTTTTTCTTTGAGGCCTTTGAACAAGTTTCTAAAGTACTATACCAATTTTTTTTATAAAAGTTCCTAGAACACTTTCTGAAAATTTTTAAATTAGTTTCTTTTTTAAGCAATTCAAACCTTTTGAGTGAGTTTCTAAAAATAACTCAATTTGTAATTTTTAACTTTCTGAGTGTCTTTCTGAATACTTGCATTCTTGATTATTTATTAATATTCATGTGTTTTTGTTATCATCAAAATATATAAGAGATATTTAATAGGATCTTTTTAGTTTTTTTTTTTTGAAATAATAAATCGTTAAATATCATAAATTTGGCTTAACTTTCAAATTAAAAAGAATTAACCCATTAAATATTTTTTTTTTTTAAAAACAAAACTATGTTGGTTTGATCCCGAATGTCGGGTACATAGGTACCTCCGGAGCAACCATAAAAAATATAATTTTTTTTGGAAAATTCGTAATAAAAAATCATTAAAAATTCATTTTAATTACATTTTTGTATATCTTTACATATTTTGGCATTTTTAGAAAAATTAAAAAAAAAAGTCTATTAGTTTTTTTTTTTTACTTTTATATGATAACTTAGTCTTAATAGGTTAGCTTTCAAACTTAGATTTTCCGCTTAAATTTTCTAAAATTGCTTTTTTAAAAATGCACAAACTAATGGCTTAATTAGGGTTTTTCCACCCGAAATTCCTAATTTAACTTTTCACCAACTTTACTAGTTGGTGACTCTAATTTATTTTTAAAACATTTTTTTTAAAGAAAAATGTTTTTTCTTGATTTTATGTTGAATAACTTATATCTAATTAGTTGAGCTTAATATAGGTTAAATTATAAAAAAAAAAAAAACCGAAATAGGGCTTGGCAAGTATTAAGTGTATTCATTAATTGCTTGCTGGCTATTGGCAGATAGTGACTTACTGACCTTGTTGCAGGTGTTCATCAAATCGAATTTATGTAGATTATTGATTAATATTGATCGGAGAAAATTAGTTTATAATGAAAGAAACTTACAACTATGTATTTTTATAATAATAAAAAGCTTGTGAAGATGAATAAAAGGAAGTTGTTTCCTAAAATCAGTTTATGTCTATCACTAATTCAGGAAAAATAATGCATGTCCAAGTGAAGACTGTAGGATCATAATGAACAGCATTTAGCAATTGAATAATGTATCTAAGTATATTAGTCTCCATATGTACTAGGATGAGAGCTAACCATGTTTCCTGGTGAAACAACCAACAAGCAGTATTCATGTTAATTGTAACATGGGAAGCTTAATAATTCCTCACTTGTTTCGATATAAAGATTATGGTATCCTAGATTAAACCAGTCTCCAACTTCATTTGCTTATGATTTTCATGCATCATCTTGATGATTTACTTTATTCTTTCCACCATTTGGTTTATATTTACAGATTTTACATTGCTTCGGTTCGTTATTTATTTAAATATATATATATATATATATATATGTATACATATATTTAATGTACTTCTGATCATTGGTGCAGAAGAAGTCCCTTATCTCGATCCAGAGAATTGTTCTAATGGTTGGGCTTCTCCACTAGGATATAAGTTTATGCTTAGAGGTCCTGAATATTTTTCAACCAGAGTTAAAATTCCTGCTGGGGATTATCTTTGGAATCCTCTTGGATTTGATTAGATTTCTTTTGTAGAGTTAAGGTTATGTGTACCAATTTTCTGCTGCATTGTTTTCATCACCCTTGCGGGCATAGTTTCCTGGAATACAAAGAATAGAAGAACCACAAAAAGTGGGAGGATAAAACAAATATTTTAGCAATGTTTACATGTCTCTTGTTCCCATGCAAAAGGAGTTAAAGTAGTCAATACTTGCCAACAGATATACCTATTACATTCCACTACGGCACATAGCTAGACACCACAACAGAAAATATGAACTACTAAGAACAACACCATTTTTATAGATAGCCCTTAAAAACATGGAGTGTAGATCCATTCCACTATATGGAAGAAGGTCCTAGCCCTTAAAAGAAAAAAAATATGTATATAAATAAGCCATTACAGCAATGAAATCACGAAAGACATCGATACACCTCTCCATGCACATCCTTTCCATTACGTACCATCCTGGAAAACAACATAGCACCGATCATGGTCAATGAAATAGACAGTAGAATTCTCATCTTCCTAATCCAGGAATTCATTAATTCACACATGGATTGCAGATACTTTGCCCTTTGTTGCCTTAGCTGTAGATCATGCTCTACTTTCTTTATTGATTCTAAGCTTTCATGGTGCTCACTTTCCAATTGGTGTTCCAATTGGTCAAACTGTCATAGAACCTTCTTCGCAAATTTTAGTCCATATTGACATGTTAGAAGGTCAATCCATTTGAAAAAGTTGCAGCTATCTTCAACCTACAAAGGTCATAAAGGTTGTCATCAATGCATGGTATGGAATAGATAAGTAAAGATTGCACTAGTGAACTTTAGATGGGAAAAGATCATACCCCAAACCTAGGACATTTGCAAATTCTTCTTCCAAATAATTCTGGCTTCTAGGATGACATGACTACGGTTTCTTTCATGCAATGACAATCCATCCTTTTTCACTTTGAGTCTACAGAGGAGGCCGAGCCTAAGGCAGTAGACATGTTCCAATGGACATAAGTTGAGATGAGGACTTGTCATCCTACAAAATTGAGTATAAGAGATATTAGAAATATTGATTGAATGAAGCAAATTGTTTGAGGGGATAATTCATTGGATGAAAAATATTTCTACTGAATATTTTGCATTTACAACAATAGTACTAGCTTAGCGGTAACTAAGACACCATAGATCATCCATTAAATCATTGCCAATAAGCAAATAATGGTTCGATAACTACTTAATTGTTTAATGATAGCCAAATTAGCAGTTTTATTGATATATAAAGTACTACTGAAACAATAGCACCCTCTCCTATATTTAAGTTAAGCATGATTCCATAATGTTACTACGAGTTAAGCAATACTATTGAAACAATATCACAAATACTTATGATTCATTGTAGTTTTCATATTTCCTGCTCTATCATCACCACTACAATGTTACTACTATGACATCGACACTAGTGCCACCTTACCACCATCGTAGTACCATTGCATAATAACCTATAATTACTATCCAACCCAAACCACCACCATAACTACTACTACAACTTCAATTGGGCTAAAACCAATCATACGTTTCATCTTAAGTAAGTAAAATCCAATCTTCTTTATACAATAGTGATATTTCACTTGTGAGTGAACCAAAGATAAAAATGAAACTAGTTACAAAAAATGGTACAACATTATCAATTTGGTTGAAAACCTAATAACCTATAAAAGAAAGAAATCCAACTATGACAAGTTTACTTTTTATCATCTACATTCTGCAATCTCTTTTAAAAAATAATAGATGGTGGTTGTGGCAATTTGGGAACTTATCCATCTAACTAGAGAAGAACACCCATGACAATTTCGAGGCAATGGCAAATGTAGTTACTCATGAGAGGGAAATTGGTTAAAGTGGAGCATGTTAATAATGTATAAATCAACGATTATTAAGAGAATCGTATAGCTTACAAACCTCCTGAAACCACCGATTTGGTTGTACTATAATCTCAATGTGATCTTTACTTAGCAAATTCCTTCAATGGTGCCTAACATGGGATTGTGATATGCCGTATCGAGAGCTGATAAGGGTGAACCTATCAAGGTGGGTCTAACCTTGCAGAAAACTCAAAAAATAGAGATGGTGAATGCCCATATGATAATGAAAGTAAAACAAGCAAACCCTTAAATAGCTTAAAGCATATGACATACCAAGAAACTTCTATAGACTCACGGCACAGCTTAATATGATGCACGAGATGGTCTGGTGAGGATACTCGCCACCTAACCTTGCTTAAAATTTAGAATAAGAGTAAAGGAAGTAAGTAAACAAACTAACGGAGGCAATGGTCACAAAGGATATATTCAATATTTTGAGATAAGATGATGATGTGGCTACATGTATAGTGGGTGTTTATACCCGAAAAACTAGGGCAACTTACTTAAAATAGAAAAGACTAAAAGCACAGTATCCAAAAGAAGTAATATATAAGGAATAATGAAGGTTACAAATGAAAAATCAAAGAAATCAGTGAATTAGAATGGCGGAATCCTTTACATGGGTCTTGAAGATGTAGCAACAAATTATTGGAGATGCTTCTGGCATAAACAGACCAGTTGTGTGCTTAGGATGGGGGTGCCGAGCAGAAGTGAGTTCGTCCAAGAAGAAGTGGCTATGGATGTATATTGGAGCTTTTGACTTCTTGGCACCTATATTGCTCAGCTGGAGGTCGGATAGGTCATGGCCTAGCAAGTATGTGAGGGATTGGGTCATTGGCAGAGCATAAGTCGAGTCGGCACTCAACCATTAAGAGATGTGTAGTTACTCGGCTTGACATAAAGAATTGGTTAGTAGTGAGGATCAACTCAGCCTCAGTAAGAGCTGGTTAGAACATGAAAATTCACCTTATTAGTCTTTCTAGGCCTCAAGCTCAGCTTTGGGTTAAAGGTCTGGTAGTCTAATTCCTATCATCTATTAAACTTAGAGGTTCTTGTGTGTGATTTTGATGAGAACAAAACTATGTAAGTTATGCTAAGTCAATTATTATTATAAAACAATTTGCAATTCTAATAAGAACTTTATTAATTGTATCTTTTAAGGAAGTAGAATTAACTTGGAAATAGTTTATAACTTATTAAATTGATTATGATGTTATTAAAAGAAGAAAAATGGATCAAAACTATTTGCTACGACTAAGTGTGTTTTTTATTGTTCTGGTGTGAACCATCTAACTGGTTGTGTTGGAATCGTCTAGTTGGTTTAAATACAGATGAATTGTGATTAGAGGCATATCTTAGACTGTACGACTAGTTATCCTTGGACCATCCGGTTGGTTAAGGTAAGCCTTCTAAGGTCAGTGAGCTATGTTAGACTATATGATTGGTAACTTGAAGACCATCTAAATGTTGACCCTAATTGTCTAATCACAATCGTTTGGTTGGTTTGCATAGAAATTAGTCGTTATAGTGCATTTAATGCAGGATGAATAGGGCTAACGGTTGGATTTTTGCTAAAGGATATGAATGTAAGTTTGTAGGTAGTTGAAGAAAAATAAATTGAGCTAAATACCTATAATTATTCCTCTTGTCTACTTGTACTTCATTCCAATTGTCTTGTTGTTATTATTTGTAATCTTTTGCAAACCCTAGTATAGTCCAAGCTTCATATTTGCAATTTTACTTAAGGGAGAAAGCACTATGCTAAGTGGTTGAGAGTTGTTGTGATTGTGAGATCTTTTTTAATAGAGATTGAGTGTAGGCACTTATGCCATTGAAATTGTGATTAATAAATCGTGTGCGAAGACTTCGATTGAGGCATTAAGTGATCGTGGGGAGTAAGGTCTAGTCCGAATTTCATGTTAAAATTTCGAGCTTAATTTCTCTATATTTTTCTCTTTAAATTTCTACACTATAATTGTTTCTAAATTATTTCCACAATGCATCCATTTAGTCAATTTGATTAAAGATTTGTTATCAAAGTAAAATTTGGTTATTAAACTCAATTTACCACCCCACCCCACCCCTACCCCCTCTCTGATTTCCTACTGTAGTATTTCATCATCTTTGTTGGGTTGATTTGGATTTGGGATGAAATTCGACTTGTCTTCACTTAGTTCTCCTTTAAGGTGAGAGGGGTTGAGGTCAACAATATTGAAGGTGTTAAAGACTCTATAGTCGTTAGGAGATTCCAATTGGTAAGCATTATCACTAATCTTTTAGAGTATTTTGATGGGACAATTGGTTCAGGCAAACAACTTATTATTTTTCTTGCTCGGAAACCTCTCCTTGCTTAAGTGCAGCCATACTAAATCTTTGGATTGAAACTGTGCTGATTTCCTCCCTTTTCTCCTCTCTCGCATTTTCTTAGTAGCTTGGTCAATCTATTGAGTAAGTTTTTTATAGATTTGTTGTAGAGACTATGCTTAGGCTCTTGCGTTAAGGCCTTCTTGTTTGGACATGGCCACAAGGGTGTGATCAAGGGGTAGCTCGGGGTTGAAACTATAGACGACTTCAAAAGGTGTCTACTTAGTAGTATTGTGTATGGTATAGTTGTAAGCAAATTCGACTACTGGCAAACAGACATCCTAATTGGCCATGTTCTTCTCTACTGTAGCTTGGAGCAGTGATTCTAAAATATGATTGACTACCTCTATTTAGCCATCGGTTTGGGGACGATAGGAAGTGTTGAACAATAGTTTAGTCCTCATATGATGTTATAGAGTCCTTTAGAATTGGCACAAAAACTTGGGATGTCTGTCTGAGACTATACTTCTTAGCATGTCGTGTAACCGAATAATTTCCTATAAAAAGAAAGAAGCAATAGCCAAAGTATCATTAATTTTAAAGCGGGCATAAAGTGTGCCATTTTACTAAATTTATCTATGATGACCATCATAGAATCTTTGTTTCGGACAATTATTGGTAATTTAAGAACAAATTCCATGCTCAACTCAGTCTTACTTTCCCTTGTTTGACTCGACATTTGGTCCTCTTGCAAGTAACATAGTCCTCATTAACTTGGTGCACATCTTGTCTCATTTTCAACCAAAAGAACTGTCCATGAAACAACTCATATGTTCTTCTCTCTCTAAATGGCTGGAGAGTCCTCCATTATAAGCTTCTCTCACTAGTAGCTTTTGGATTGAATAGGTTAGCACATACAATTTTTCATCTTAGAATAGATAGCCATACTCCATATGGCACTCATCCATTGATCTTTCATCGGCACATCACCCAAATATAGGACCAAAGTAGGGGTCCTTAAGATATTGCTCTTTGATACTCACAAACGCTAATAGTTCAGACTGTAGTTTGGTTAGGAGAACATGTCTTCTCAACAAAGCATCGGCAACAGCGTTGTTCTTACTGCTTTGATAGCTTGGTTTTACTTCTGAGGTACCTTAAAGATTCATGATTTGTATAGATGATAAACTCTCTCGGGTAATAGATACTTAGAGCGCTCGAATAAGGGTTAGGAGTTCTTTATCATATATGGAGTAGTTCAATTGAGGTCCTCTAAAATTCTCACTAAGGTAGGCAATTGGTTAGCTTTTTTGCATTAAGATAGAGCCTATACTAATACCTAATGCGTCATATTCAAGCTCAAAAATCTTCTAGAAGTCGGGTAAGGCTAATACAGGTGCGGAAGTCAATTTTGCTTTTACTTCAACAAAACTTCTCTCCTCTCTTTCTCCTTACTTGAATCAATGTTCTTCTTCGTCAACTCAGTAAGGGGTACAAAAATGGTATTGAAATTTCTAATGAATCTTCAATAAAAGGATGCCAATCCATGGAAACTTCTCACCTCGGCATAAGGGTTGGAGTTAGCCACTTGATAATAGCTCGGATCTTCTTATCATCGACTCGCAACCACCTCCACTAACTACATAACCCAGAAATACCACTTTCTCCTAGCAGAAACAATACTTCTTTAATTTTTAGAATAACCTCTTGGCTCGGAGTATATTAAGTATGGCATGCAGATGTTCATAATGACTCGGTATGTTGACATTATATATAAGGATGTCGTTAAAGTACACTTGATATACTCTTCAATCAAGTTTCTCAGCACATGGTTTATCAATCGCATGAAAATTCTTGAGGCATTTGATAAGCTAAAGAGCATAATCATCTACTTATAGAGTCTATGTTGCATTTTGAATGTAATCTTCTACTCATCTTTCGGCCTCATCCGAATTTGATGGTAGCCAAACTTCATATCAATCTTGTTGAACAATTTGGCACCACTCAGTTCATTTAACATATCATCTAACTTGGGGATGGGATACCTATACATGATTGTGATCTTATTCATAGCTTTACTATCTACACACATGCACCATGTTTTATCCTTTTTCGGTATAAGGAGAGTTAGTATAACATAGGGGCTGAGGCTCTTCCTCACGTATATTTTTTCCAGTAGTTCATTGACTTATCTTTGGAGCTCAGCAACTTGTTCAAGGTTTATCCAATAACTTGGCTTGTTTGGTAGGGTAGTATTAGGTATTAAGTGAATGCAGTGTTCAATGCTTCGGAAAAGGGGTAATCCTTCGGGCAACTGTTCGGGAAATAAGTCGGTATATTCATCCAATAGCTCCTTAACCTCTTGGGAAAGCTCAATTTTCTCCTTCAACTCTAATAACCTCTTACCCAACATAAAAGTCAGCATTTCAGCCTTTATAGCTTATCAGAGCTCGGTTCTGCTCAGAATCAAAGTCTTCTTAAATTCTCAATTAAGTTTAGCTTGTAGCTTGCTAACTGGACTCGGCGTCATAGGGTTTAAAGTAATTTTCCTCCCATCTTTCTTGAACATGTAGTGTTCTTGAATCCGTCATACATAACTCTTCGATAAAAAAGTCGCGGTTAGCCTAACAACACATGAGATGTGCACATGGGTAGTATGTTATAGAGAATGTCATTAGAATAATTTCCAATAGAGATCACTGATGAGACTTGTTGAGTGACATGTAGTGCTCCCTTTTTACTAAGCTAATGCAACTTGTACGGCTTGGGATATGTGATAGTTGGTAACTTGAGCTTCTTAATCAAGTAGGTGGATGTTATGTTGGTACAGCTCCCACTATCGACTATTAGCGCACAAACCTGCTCATTTACCTTACAAGTAATATGGAACGAATTTTCTCTTTACTCTTCCTTAGCAAATGGTTCTACACTCATCACATATCGGACAACTAAGGTTAGTTTGTCTAAGTCCTTGGCAAACACATGTTCTTTAACTAGTTCATCTTACTGAGTGGTTTCCTTATCAAGAACTACCTCATGTTTGGGTTCCTCATCAGTACTATCTACTTTGAGCTTAGGGACATCTCCTTTAATAATCATAGTTCATCGGTTCGAACATTGAGCAATCATGTTCCCAAACCTTTAGCACTTAAAGCACTTGATTTGGCTCATCTTCCTCCTAGATCCCTATCTTTTCTCATAAGTTCTTGACAGCACTTTGCTATCAGTTGGTCAGCTTTTCTATTCAGCTTTGACATTTGCTTGTCTACTTAGCACAACACTTTGCTAAGCTTAGACACTTCCTTGAGGGGATCGGATTGGTTGTATTGGTTGGCTCATTGGAGGTTGGCTCGACCTAGTCCTCCTCTACTTCTCTACTTACTGGATTATTCTTGTAGTCGCATCAATTGTAGTGAATTGTTGAAGTTCCACAATATCTCAAACGTAGCGTCTTAATTTAGTAAGAAATTTGGATACCGATTGAGCTAATGGCTCATCCACTTCACAGGGAATCATAAGCATCCAAATTTCTTGAACATATTCATCAACAGTTTAGCCTCTTTGCCTTAACTCTTGAAGCTGAGAAAAAGAGTCTTACAAATAAGTATTCGGCACAAATTTGTTTATGAGTATCCTCTTCATTTCAGGCCAAGTATTTACTTCTTTGTACTCTTCTTGTCTTCTTATGTTTTGGAAGTTCTTTTGCCACATCGTGGCATATCCTAATAACTTAATGGCAACAGTCCTTACCTTCTCTCGGTCCTCATATTGGTAATAACAAAAAACACACTTAACCTTCCCCTCTTAATCCAAATAATCATTTGCACTCCTAGAATCATTGAAGCTCGAAATTTGAAGCTTTACAAGGTTGGTAGCTTGAGGTGCTCGAGCTTGCTTGTCTTCTTCTTTGTACTCTTCTTCCCCTTCACCATTCATATCTCTTAAGTCAATCTTCTCTCGTACTCGTCCTCCTACTTCTCCACCTCGAACTGGTCGAGCTGAGATCTATCCTTTAGTAGGTTGAGCGGCTTATGAAGTGTTCTGTACAACCTTAGTAAGTCGATAAGCTGTTACATGAATAGCTCTAGTCAAATTGACTATGAGGTTAGCCACCTTATTAAGTCGTTCGTTTGTACTCTTGGGGATGCCCTGAAGTTATCGGCTATGGTGGACAACACTATTATTGTTATCTCCAATACTGGTATTAACATTAGGATCCATCATCTTCTTCGACAAAAACTCAATAGCAAAACTTAGAATCCAAGAAACAATACACTTCTTCTCCAAACCAAATAATTGCATATACTGAAGCACTTCCTTATACGAAAGTTGAGCTATCTTGTAAACACAATAATCACTTCCTAAGAATAGCAAACCTAACTGAAAGCTCACTTTGTTTTCGTATACTCGAAACAAGGCAAAGCAAAGCATATAACTATAGTGAACTATTACTCTTCTTACTTACTCAAGCACATACAACTAACTTCTAGGCAACTTCAACACACCATCACACCAATTACTATTACTCAAGAAGGTTTAAACACAACTTACCCAAACGAAACCTTCACTTCAATACAAAAAAGATGATACATTGCATTGACAGTTGACAAGGGTAAACGTATTGGGGTAAGTCTAAGCTTACAGAAAGCTCAAAAACAAAGATAGTGAATGCACGTTCGATAATGAAAGTGAAACAACAAACCCTTAAACAGCCCCGAGGATATGACATACCAGGGAACTTCCAGGGACTCACGATACAACTCAATATAATAAACAAGTCAAGCTTAAGCTTTAAATTTAGGCTCACGAGCTTGCTTATAAGTAGGCTCGTTTATATTATTATTGAGCGAACTTATGAGTAGATTCGTAAGTAAGCTCAAAAGTAGGCTCATAGCCTATATTATATAAATGTAATGATTTTTATTTTTAGTTATATTGATAAAGCTCGAGTTCAACCTTGTTTAGATATACGAACTCAAGCTTACGCTCATTTATAGAATGATTTAGATGTACAAGCTTGAGTTCGTTTATAAGCTCGTTAAGATATACGAGCTTGAGTTCATTTACCTAAACGAGTAGGGCTGGAGTTTCAAAATCATTAATGAGCTTAAGTTTGAACCTCTAATTTTTAAGCTCAATAAAGACTCAGCTCTAGCTCGATAATTTTTAAACAAGTTGAGCTTAAGCCTTCAAAAGCTCGACTCAGCTCATTTACAATCATAGTTGTGGATAGTGTGGTTCACCAACTTTAAGTTAGAAGAGGTGATTGACTCATAAGGTGTAATCTCTATAAATTACATACTTGATCTCCTGACTTTGTTTGTTTATTTACTGTGCACTTTCATTTTGTTTAATAATTATTGCACGCTTGTTCTATGTATATATACATATCTACATGCATAGATTTGTGTGAGAGTGTACGTATGCGTGTGGATGTATAAGTGACTAAAATTAGATTTACCAATAATTATTAGCGTCTGATTTTTGTTTAATATGTACATTATTCTCATTTGATTATCTATTATTTATATAATGTTTTATCTACATGTGAATATCTCTTTATGTAATTAATAATTTCACAAATGTATGAATATATTGCATACCAATACCTTTGGTAGCATACACAAATTTTTAAGATAGGATAACATATTTAGAACTCATTAATATGTTCTTTTTTTATTATATATTCTCAAACAATTTCCAAAATTTACCAAATTTTCATTAAGAGTGAAATTTATTACCAAATTATATAATGTACAGTAAAGTAACATATGGCAAAAGGAAAATAAACATGAAATTCATCAACATCTTAAAGCAAAGGATTAATAATCAATTTCTCAATAAGAAATAATACGATCAAAATTTCTCGTGAATCAATGAGAAAAAGAATCTTTGACCACAATCATTAATAACATCCACATTATGAATCTCTTTTAACTTGGCAACCAAAACCATACCGAACTAGTCACTATCTAGATCATTTTTGTATCAAGTAGGGAAAACAAGCAACCCCATTGGAGCCTGTAGCTTGTTTTACACTATATGATTAGGTTGGCTTCAAGTATGTATTTGAAGGACACGTAATAGACTTTGGGTATGATTTTTCGATACTTTCTCCATAAAGTAGGATATAAGTATTGGATACCTTGATACTATTTCAAAGTCCTTATGTCATTTTTGGTGTGAATGAATTGTTTAGAATGGAATATAATTAATTGGAGTGGAACAAGGACTAAATTGAGAAATCTTTTCCTATGTTTAGAGATGCTCATGGAATGGAATGAAATGAAATAATATTAAATTTTCAAATAGTATTATTTGTCGAAAATACTTTAATTGTTGTAATAACTTCTTTGAAGGTTAGAAAAGTAATTTTAATCAATCATAAATAATAAAGTAGGAATGGAATCATGGAATCGACTTCCTCCTTAAAGTTGGATTTGTCGATTCTATAAAATTGCAATTTCAGCTTCAAATATACTTCTAGATATAGGGAATAGAAATGGAACCTAGAATCACGGTTTCATTAGATAAAAGACATTTCAAGTAAGGGATAACATTATGATTGTATGAATGATTATCCTTTATACTACGATGGTGTAGCATCTCTTCTATTCATGTGGAGAACTGGATGATAAGATACAAAGCTATCTTGAGAACTTAATTTTAAAAGAATTTACTTACCCTTGGTTAACTATATGTTCAAGTGAAAATAAAAAAAGTTTATGATTAATTATAATTTTATGATAATATTGCATAATAAATTAACAAATATACTAGTTACAAAATGTCGGAAGCATTAATAGGTTAATTGGAAATTTATCTCAAACTTTTAATATTGTAAAAATGTAGTAGAAAATTTAGAGGCTTCATAAGATACATTATATCTTATAAGTTCTACATGGTATGAATTTTAAGGTAGATTCTAAATGTTCTAAGGTAAGTTCTTGTTTTAAAACTTGAAACTATTGTCTTATAAAATAGGGTATGGCCAAGGGGCTTTATATTTACCTATTATGTACCTACTTACCCTTAGTATGGTTCCAATATTTTAAGAGTCAAATCATATTATGAATTGTTTAAAATTTCGTATTGAAAAAAACTTAATCATTTTTCCTTATATATTAAACCTTTTAATACTGTTGACAAATAGAATATGGAAAATCCCTAGAGAACCTCATTAGGCTTTAATGGGAGTGATCATTTCAAGAGTTTGAACTTTAATTATCTTAGCACAATTTCTAAATGGTAAGCATTATTTCACAATTTTAATAATGCTAATCTACACTAGATTACCCTTCCTAAAATAATAAAATAATTTTATCTATTAGAAAACAGTAGACATGCAATATATGTATAAATTATTTATCCAATAAAATCTCCATTTTCTTAGATTATTTTGTTGTTTTCAATTTGAACATCTATTTATGGAACATAGACAGCATAAGCACTAGGGTTAATGGATATAAGGTTAGTAGTATATGAAGCCCCTTTAATGCTTTATATTTGGGTATACCTTCTCAAATTTTGGAATTCAAACCTATCCTATAACTTATAGGAATCGCACTAAAACTTGTACTGTAATATGTTATGAAAATGTTTTCTAAAAACAAGGGCATTTATAAAGTTTCTAAACCTTACCCTTATTCTACTCCTTTAATAAACTCTAGTATTTGCCACTTTTAGTCTAAACATCTTCTCTTTTGGTAGAAAATTAAGAGCTCCTCTATAAACCCTTACTTAAGAGGGAGATTTAAGGCATTTAAGGTAAGAATACTGAAGCTTAAGCCTAAACAAATTCATATGAAGCTTTTTAATACTCTAAATCTTCTTGTTCCTTATAGATTTAAGTTGGTTTCTAAGAGATTTAAGTTAAGATTGTTGAGTATCTTTAAGTGGCAAGGTGTATAAGGTAAGTGTAATGGAGATTCTTGAAGTTAAGCTAAGTTTTCCTTTATGGTTTAGTGTTTTAGAGAAGCTGAACTTAGGATTTTATTGAAGATTCAACTTGAAATTGAGTATTATACGGATTGTAAGTAATGTGTAGCTCCCCCTTAGAAGGTACATCTTGCGCCTATGCACTGTTATTACTATTTAAGAAGATACTCAAATTATTATATTATATAACATCTACCCCAAGTATTGTGAACCGTGACTAAGAACGGACAAGGTTGGTGTTTGGATGGGTTTGAACTTGTAGAAAGCTTGAAAGAGTTAATGGGGGAAATGCATGAAAAGAATGAACAACGAATGAAAAGTAAGCAGAACCTATGAATGGCTTTAGAGGATATGACGTACCAATAGAACTTCCGAGGACTCAAGGTATAATTCGATATGACGCACGAATTGGTCCGATGAGGTTACTCGCCACTTAACCTTACTTAAGGGAAATGATAAGAGTGATTCTAGGCGTAAAACAGTAGAATGTTTACACTAGAAAGGAAAAAGTACTCTAGTGTGTTAATTACAAATACAAAGGGTATTTATACCCTAAGAATTTAGGTCAATTTGCTTAAAAAGGAAAAGACAAAATGGGTATTACCCTAAAGTACTAATGTATAAGATATACAAGGGTTAAAAATGGATATATAAGAAAAATAATTATTGGTGTAATAGATTCTACATATAATACTATACATATAGCAATATTACATTGGCAAGATTGTTAGAATATGCGGATAAAAGTACGAATAGCTAGTTTGTCTAAGCAGGGATGGCTTAATTAGTCCGGAGTCTCTCTTTCTCGGCTTCTCGGCAAGGAAGATGATGAGTAATTGATTAGCTCGGGCGCGAGTAAGTAATCTTCAATTCGGTACACTACAGAAAGATGGGCAATCATACAGTTCAACATGAAGAGTGACTTAGCAAGAAAGTACTTGGCTTCGGTAGGGGTCAGCTGGAACAGAAGGATTCGTCATGCCAATCCCTCTAGTAATATTGGATTTGGGCTTAGCTACGGATTAGAGGGCCAATAGCTCGATTCCCTTCATTCCTTCTGAGTTAATTTGGATTTGGGATCAAATTTGAATGGTCTTCCCTCAATTCTTCGTTAAGGTGATATGGATTGAGGTTAATAATGTTGAAAGTGTCAGAAACCCCATAATCCTTTGGTAGCTCTAACCTATAGGCGTTGTCATTGATTTTCTAGAGGATTCTAAAGGGTCCTTCCACTCTTGCAAATAATATGTTCCTCCTCTTGTTCGGGAACCATTTCTTGTTGAGGTGCAGCCATACTAAGTCTCCCAATTGAAATTTTTTGGCTGTTTTACCCTTGATCTTTTCTTGCGCTCTTCTAACAGCTTGGTTGATGTGCCGAGTGACCTTATCATAGATGTGCTGAAGGGATTATGCTCTGGTCGAGGCATTAAGGTCCCCTTATGTAGGTACTAGTATAGGGGCATGGTTGAAGGGCAACTCAAGATTGAATCCATAGATAACCTCGAAAGGAGTCTACTTAGTGGTGTTATGTGCTGTTCGGTTGTAGATGAATTCGACCACTGGTAAGCAGACGTCTCAATTATCCAAGTTCTTGACCATTGCAGCTCGGAATAGTAATCCTAAAGTATGATTAACTATTTCCGTTTGGCCGTTAGTTTGGGGGTGACATGAGGTACTGAAGAGTAATTTGGTCCCTAGTTGACGCCACAAGGTTCTCTAGAAATGGCTAAAGAATTTTGGGTCTCTATCAGAGACTATACTTCTTAGTAAGCCGTATATCCGTACAATCTCCTGCAAGAAGAGAGAAGTAATAGCCAAAGCGTTGTTAGTTTTGGTACAGGGTACGAAGTGTGCCATCTTACTGAACTTATCTACAATGGTTAGTATAGAATTTTTGCCTCGGGTAGTTCGCGGTAGTCCGAGAACAAAATCCATGCTCAATTCAATTTATAGCTTCGTTGGGACAGGTGGGGGCATTGCTTTTCCTTACTCGGCTCGGCTTTCGACAACTCGGTGCACATCTCTCTTTATTCTTGGTCAAAAGAATTGACTATTCAACAGTTCATAAGTCTTCCTTTCTCTAAAATATTTGAAGAGTCCTCCAATGTAGGCTTCCCTGATCAGTAGCTCTCTCAATAAACAATTCGGTATGCATAATTTTCTACCTTGAAACAAGTAGCTGTCTTCCCCATGATACTCATCCACTATCCTCCCATCGACGCATCATGAAATTATGGGTTCGAAGTGTGAATCCTTAAAGTATTACCCTTTGATACTTGCAAACTCAAATAGTCTGGTCTGTAGTTTTGATAAAAGCGTATGCCTTGTCGAAAGAGCATTTGCAGCTATGTTGCTCTTTCCTTGTTTATATTTTATTACAAAATTGAATCCTTCAAGAAATTTAACCTATTTCGCCTGCCGCTTCGATAACATGGTTTGACTTCAGAGGTACCTTGGTAATTCATGGTCAGTATATATGACAAATTCTTTGGACAATAAATAGTGTGGCCATACTTATAGTGCTTGGATTAGTGCCAAAAGTTCTTTGTCATACACGGAGTAATTCAACTGGGGTCTTCAGAGCTTCTCATTGTGGAAGGTAATTGGTAAGCCTTCCAGCATTAATATAGCACCTATTCCAATGTCCGACGCGTTACATTTTAGCTTAAAAATTTTGTTGAAGTTAGGTAGCATTAACACTGGGGTAAAGGTTAATCTTTCTTTTATCTCAGCAAAACTCCTCTCTTCCCTTTCTCCCCATCGGAAGTTGGTGTTTTTCTTTGTTAACTCGATAAGTGGTGCAACGAGGGTGCTAAGATTCTTGGTGGATCGCTTATAGAATGAAGCCAATCTATGGAAACTTCTCATCGGCACAAGTTGTAGGAGTTGGCCATTCGACAATTGCTTAGATCTTCTCTTCGTCGACATGCAAGCCTCTTCTACTAACTACATAGCCCAAGAATACTATTTCCTCTATTTCCTCCTGGTAAAAGTAACATTTCTTTATATTGCTGAATAGTCTCTTGATATGGAGAATATCCAGGATTGCTCTGAGATGTTCACAGTGACTCGACATGTTGGTATTGTAGATCAGGATGTCATCAAAGTATACCACGATACACTTCCCTATGAGATGTCTTAATGTATGGTTCATTAGTCTTATGAAAGTGCTTGGGGCATTCGACAAGCTGAAGAGCATGACCATTCATTCATAAAGTCTATGTCAAGTCTTGATTACAGTCTTTCACTTGTCCCCTCGCCTTATGTGGATTTGATGGTAACCGGATTTAAGATTAATCTTACTGAAAATCTTGGCTTCACTTAACTCATCCAACATGTCTTCTCGGCTCGAGATCGGATACCTATATTTGATTGTAATTTTGTTCATGGCTCGGCTGTCTACACATATCCGCTAGGTTCCATCTTTCTTTGGCACCAGAAGCACTGGCACAGCATAAGGGCTGAGACTCTCTCTTTTATAGCCTCTTTTTAGCAACTCATTGACTTAACGTTAGAGCTCAAAAGCTTGCTCGGGATTCATACGATAAGTTAGCTTATTTAGCAGTGTGGTGTCGAGTACTAAGTCAATGCGGTGCTGAGTACTAAGTAAATGCAGTGCTTTATGCTGTGAGTTGTGGGCAACCCCTCAAGTAACTATTTTAGGAACAGGTTGACATATTCATCTAGTAACTTCTTGACTTCTTAGGGAAGCTTACCCCGCTCCTTCATTTCTAATAGTTGCCTAACCCGTAATAGGGTCAGCTCTTCAATATTGATGTCTTGTCAGAGCTCAGCTCTACTCATCACCAGAGCCTCCTTCGATCAGCGAGTAAGTTTTGTCTGTAACTTATTAACTTCTCTCGGCGGCATTAGATTCAATGTGATCTTTTGGTCATCCTTCTCAAACATATACATGTTTTTGTAGCCGATATGTATAACTCTCCTATTAAATAACCATGGCTTACTTAGCAATACGTAGGAAGCGCATATAGGTAGTATGTTGCAGAGAATCTAGTCAGAGTAATTCCTTATAATGATCGATAGTAGTATTTGCCGAGTGACATGTAATGCTCTTTTCTCACTCAACTAGTGCAACTTGTACGTCTTCGGATGTGCAACAGTTGATAACTTTAGTTTTGAAACAAGATTGGCTGATGGCACATTAGTGCAGCTTCCACTATCCACGATGAGGGTGCATACTTGATCATTCACCTAACAAGTAGTATGGAACAAATTCTCTCTTTGCTCCTCTTTTTACAAAGGTTTTACGTTCATAGTATGTCGGACAATCATGAGTAACTTGTCTAAGTCCTCAGCAAATACGTCCTCTTCAATTAGCTTCTTTTCAGCATTTTCTTTCTCAGTAAGGACCTCCTTCTCCTTGGGTTCCTCATCTGTACTCTCTACTTTTAGCTTCGGGACGTCTCCCTTGATGACCATCATTCGTTGGTTCAGGCACTAAGCAGCCATATGTTCGAACCCTTGACACTTGAAGCACTTGATCTGGCTCGTCTGCTTACTAGACCCTTGCCCCTTCTCATAAGCTTAGGTTGGTGCTTCACCATCAGGTTAACCTTTCTACTTAGTTTAGTACTCGGTAGAGTTCGATGACTTTCTTATCTGGGTCGGCTAGTCGGCATTCTGGTAAGCACTTAGCCTTTTCTTTATCTCTCTACTAGTTAGGCAATCCTAATAGCTTTATCCATTATGGTGTATCGTTGAAGCTCTACAATGTCCTGAATATCACCTCTTGGTCCAATAATAAATCTTAACATAGTTCGAGCTGATGGTTCCTTTACCTCGCAACGAATCATGAGCATTTGAAACTCTTGAACATACTAATCAATAGTCCAGCCACCTTGTCTCAACTCTTCAAGTTGAGTTAAAATATCTTGAAGGTAAGTTTTCGGTACAAATTTATTTCTGAGTATCCTCTTTATCTCAGGTTAAGTATTAATCTCTCGGTAGCCCTCTCGTCTCTTTATCATTTAAAAATTCTTCCACTACATGGCAGTATATTCGGAGAACTTAATAGCAGTAGTTCTTACTTTCTCGTAATTTTCATACTGATAATAATCACACATGCTCTACCTTTTCTTCCCACTCCAGATATTCATTAGCATTCCCAAATCCATTAAAACTCGAAATCTAAATCTTCACATGGTCAGATGCCTTGGGGATTCATACGTGCTGTTCTTCGAAATACTCTTCCTCGTCCTCTTCATCAAGCTCTCTCAAGTCTATTCTTCACCTTACTTGTCTGCCTACTCCTCCATCTCGAATAGGACGAGACGAGTTCTGGCCTTTAATAGGCCGAGTAACTTGTAGAGTATTTTGTGCTGCCTTAGTAGGTCGGTAAGACAACGTATGAACAGCTTGGGTTAAATCTACCAAAAGGTTAGCTACCTCATCAAGTCTCTCATCAGTGCTTCTGAGAGTTGCTTGAGATTGTCATCCATAGTAGATAACTCTACTGTTATTATCAGTATCAACATTCATATTCAAGTCAGTCATTTTTCCTCACAGATTCAAACTCAAACAAACACTTTAGGAAATTAACAATTAACAACACATCCCTCAAATGAAATACAGTAACTTGCTTTGTTTTACATACACAAAATAGAGTATAACAGAACTTTGAAAACACACATCAACTCAAACAACACCTTCACTTTGATAGCAAAATGTTGCGAACCATGACCAAGAACCGACAAAGTTGGTTGTTGGATGGGTTCGAACTTACAGAAAGCTCGAAATAGTTAATGGAGGAAATGTACGAAAAGAATGAACGAAGAATGAAAAGTAAGTAGAACACACAAATAACTCTAAAGGATATGACACACCAATGGAACTTCTAAGGACTTACGGCATAATTCGATATGACGTACAAATCGGTTTGGTGAGGTTATTCGCCACCTAACCTTGCTTAAGGGAAAGAATAAGAGTGATGCTAGGCGTAAAACAATAGAGTGTTTACATTAGGAAGGAAAAAGTACTTAAGTATATTAATTGTAATCTGTCTTATCTGTGGCTTACAAATACAAAGGGTATTTATACTTAAGAATTTATGGTAACTTATCTAAAAAGGAAAAGAAAAAATGGGTATTACCTTAAAATAGTAATGTACAAGATACATAAGTGGTAAAAATGGATATACAAGAAAAACAATAATTGGTGCAACGGATTCTACATATAATATTGTACATGTGGTGATGCTACATTGGTAAAGTTGTTATAAGAGGTGGACAAAAGTACGAACAGTTGGTTTGTCCGAGCAATAATGGCTTAATCAGTTTGGAGTCTCTCTTTCTTAGCTTCTCAGTAAGGAAGATGTCGAGTAATTGATCAGCTCGAGTGCAAGTGAGTAATCTTCAATTCGACACACTACAGAAAGACGGGCAGTCATACGGCTCAACATAAAGAGTAATTTGGTAAGGAAGTACTTGGCTTCGGCCTCGGTAGGGAAGTACTAGGCCTCGGCCTCGATAGGGAAGTACTAGGCTTCGGTAGGAGTTGGCTAGAATATAAGGATTCATCTTGCCAGTCTCTTTAGTTCTTGGGCTCGGTTGTGGGTCGGAGGGCTAGTAGCCTGATTCCCATCATTAATAAACAATAAACTAGAATACAATAACCGAGAGAGTCAAATAGGTTAGGAAGAAAGAGTCTGAGGTCGGTCAAATGACATACATCATTTTAAGTTCACTAAGTGTTTGGTTTGATTTTAAGTAAGTTCTACATGATTTTCCTTTCCTATCTTTGAGTTCTTGAAGATTATTGAAGATGGGATGTGAAAATATGAGATTTGTAGCTATGTTAGTTTGGAGTTTAGGGTTAAGAATCATTAGGAGAATGTGTTTTAGTTAGTGCTTAGGGTCGTATAGAGTTTTGGAGAAGGGTTGGATGAATGTGTGCAAAGTTTAGATTGAATTATTTTGTAGAATTGTATAACGGTAGCATGGCGTTTGGATGTTATACCCCATTTAAAAATCCTTTGTTTCTTAAGCCTTCTTTTAACGTTTAACCACCCGATTAAATCCTTATTTAGCCTTTTTGCCTTGAAAAGATCTAATCTTTGTACACTATTAGTCCTTAAAAACTTAAGATAATGAAGCACCTAAAGGGTTGATGGGGATTCTTAGATTAAAGCCATGTTAATTTTGATTATATGAGAAAGTTAAGATGGATTGTGCCCTTTGGTTAGGTTAATTGCTTGAATTACTTCCTTTATACTTACTTAGACTCTAGTATTGGTCTTGTCTCCTTATTTAGCTACGTGATGCTTATTTGTATAGTTGTATTTGCTAGGTTAAAAAGGAGCCAACCAGACTAATCTATTTCAACCTAAATGACTGACTTGCTGATTGTGCTTGATTCATTCGCTCTAAGGGCCCGCAATAGTAGATCTCTAGGAGAGCAATTGCTGATTATATGTGACAATTCCTTAGTGGACTCGTATATCGGATGACACAGCTAGAATTATAAGATTTATGAACTTTGGACTCGAATGTAAATGACTTAAAGGAAAATATATATTTATATCCACCTATATATGTGGAAAAAGATTATGTGTATGGCAGGGTCATGAGCACCCCTTTATTAGATGTTGGCGTAAATAAAAGATAATTAATCTATTGTTTGTTTTATTCCTTATATAACTTGCATTATTTTCATGTGGTGATTTGTCTTAGCATTTGTGTGTACCTGTGCAACCATACTAGGCTTCAAGTCATTCTTTATTTTTTTTAAGGTACAGGGACGGATGGGTATTTTATTTATGAGGAACTATCTATGGATGGCACTCAAGAAGAAGAGGATGTCGAGTATTTGTACTTTTATGATGACTATGAGTGAGATGAATTATATATTTACTGGATTTATGTTATATTGTATTAAGAGATACATGTTTTGTTGATGAGATAGACTTCTTCTTACTATGTTATGTAGGTTTGTGATATTCTGAGTATATTAGCTACTCTTGATTTACCTTATGTTATTTACAGTTATAAGTCAGTAAACTCTTGAACTATTAAGCTAGTTTAAATCTTTGATTTATGTGGATTTGAGTAGAGGTTGTTACCTACTCCTTTTGTGGATTCTTTTATGTATTTGTGGAATGATTGCATTTTGTACGAAGCTGGGTGGACTCGTAAGCCTTAACATAATTCCGAAAACCGGGTTATGTGGTGAGTTGTAATGTTCATTTAGGATTCTGGGATGTTACACATACCTTCTAGAACCTTTTAGGTACATGAAGCATATGAAAAATTTGTCTCATGTTTATAATATAATTTTTTTGAGATAAGTGGCTTAGTGTCATATGAAATGTTCTATATATTTGTAACTAGTACATTAATCAATATAGTAATCTCCAACAATTTGATCTTATATTTTTCAATTCCATATTTCTTATAAAAGTATATACATCATAACCTAATAATATAATTTTAAATTTTTATTTTAGGTACTTATCACAAAATTGAAAGCTATCATAAAGTTTACATTTACTTGTTTGAAAAAATATGCACCAAAATTTCTATTGAGAAAAGTACAAAGAAAATATAAAATTAAACCAAATTAATATGAAGATGTTGTACCTTATATCACATTGTGTTGAAGCAGGTTGCCAAGCTACAACTAGAACTTAACTTATGGCTTTTAATTTCTATTTAGAAACCTCTCTGAGTACATAGCTTAAAGTAGGTTTTAGGTTACAGCTTAGTTGTTCACCCTTGAGATTATATTTGGAGCGAGGGAAAAAATACAAGAGAAAAGAATATGGAGGAAAAAAAATGGAAGGAATTTTAATCATCATTAAAAAGAAAAGGAATATTTAAAATTACCAATAAACCCATTTAGAAAAATCATAAAAAATAAAAATATAATTGCAATTTTTTCTGATCTTTTCCTCCCCTTTCCCTCCATTTTGAGATGAAAAAAGATAAATGGGGTCATGGAAATAAATCCTTTCATTTTCCTCTCTTCCATAATTTCCCTCTAAATCAATTGAAAAATTGAAACTTTTCCTCACCATTTCCTTCTTTCTCCATTTTTTTTTCCTTCCATTTCCCTCATCCTAAACATAGTGTTGAAATATTGGATGTTATACAAAAGTATTGATTTTCTAATATTCAGATTTTTGTAATACTTACGGTAAGATTGTTTTCTTTCTCGTTTACTTTCTTCCTCAATAATATTAAAAGAACGATAAAATGGAAACGACTCTAATACATGCAAAATACTGTATAGTTTCTCACATAACACAAGAAATATAAAGAAAAAAAATAATAATCGAAACGTACGGTATAGGACATATCACAAGCACTCTTCTTCGGAACTATCAAAGTATCTCGAACTTCGTAAATACTATATTTAGATCCTTCTATTGATGTTAGTATTAGAAAATATTTTCCAAATGCAATATCAAATTAGGTTATATATATAACTCATTAATTTTTTAAATCCATCCATAATTGAATTTAAAGATAGGAGCCTCTAAATCTAAGTTTGTCTCCTTAGTACATGGGTTGAATTTAACAATCCCAAACTAATCTATTCAAGGCCTTGTTTGTGCCCTTCCAATGAGTCTAACATCATCACCAAGGCTACTAATGCTAGGACTATCTTGCTAGTGCTCAAGTTGAGCTCCTATGAGCCGACCTTGTCAAGAAGTATTGGCTTGGTTCCCTACTTGCTTTAGTGTCTTTGACCCTGAGGCGTTAAGCTTACAACACTAGGTGCAACCAACAAATTAAAAAGAAACTAAGATGGGAACCAATTGGCTGAATTAGAAGATATATAACTGGCACTTACCTCGTAAACCTTTGAGTGTGTCTTTGGAATATAGCAAGGGTATCTTATAAGCTTTATCCACTTTTCCAAGAATATCTTGTTAGACTCGTCTACAAAAATTAGGTAAGCTCTATAGGAAAGAGATCCAAAACCTTTTACTCCTAAGTCCTTTTTCTCTCTCTCTCTTCCTTAAATATTGTATTAATTTAAGTATTGAAATAGTTATATTAAAACCATTTTTAGTGTTCCTAAAAACTTATGTTTGCTCATTTTATAGGTTACCTCTAACCTTCCAGCAACTTTTAAGCCCCCAATCAAAATGGACCAACAATAGTTACTATTTCATTGATCAATGTGGGGGTAAATTGGATAATAAATTAAACTCGAAAGGTTATTATGATTGTACATAATATATGATATTAAGTTGGAATTGTATTTGGAGAAAATTTTTTGGTGTTAATACTTTTTTAAAGGATATAAATATGATGTTTTAAAAATTCCATCTTTCTTTAATTCTGACAACTCTCAATAATATCATCCTAATTTACTTTAAAAGAGAATTTACATTGAAATATCATCCTAATTTACCATAAAAGAGAATTCACATTGAAATTTGGCCACAAGAAACTCCCACATCGCGGTAGAAGTTACAATGAAATTTGAAAATAAAAAGAAAAAGGAAAAAGAAAAGAATCTTAGAAGATAAAGGGATGAAAATCCATTTGCCTTCTGATTCCCCTTTGCATTGAGCCCTGAAATTACAGGAAGATGCCGCTACCGGCCTACCGCTGGACCTGTTTTCACAATAAAGCGGCTTGGACAGTTAAACATGTTGGGTTTGTTTTGTACTCATCGTACTTCTAATCCTCTTTGGGTCGAGCTATAATTACGGCTACACAAATGATTGCTTTTGCGCATGAAGTCAAGAGGTGATCATTACTAGGATTACCCTCCGGTATTTCCCCTTCACTTTTGTTCGATTCATCATCCATTTGATTTATCGGAAATATTTAAGTAAATTACAAATATATCCTATATATTTGCTTTACATATACTTAGTTTTTTTTTTTTTAATCTTTAAAGTTGTGTATGTTTAGTCCATAGATTTTTTTTTTTTGAGGGGAGAAAAAAGTTCATAGATTATTTTAAAATATACATTTAAACCCCTAAAAATAGTTAAAATATACATTCTTAAAAAATTTGAAGAAACGCACAATCTTAAAAATAAGGAGACTAATTTGTACATGAAGTATTTATCAAGTGTTATATCTGCAACTAAACATTTTCTTTTAATTTGGGAAGGAAAGATGATAAATAAAATAAAGAAAGTTCGATGAATGAAAAAATAAATAAATAATTTAACAAATATTATTCAACTAAAAAAAGAAGCAAAATCCAACAGTTATTGTGAATTAGTTAATGTATAAGCAACTTAAGCTAGAAATTAATATTATATGATTCATACCTTTCAAGAAAATAACCAATGATCTTACAAAAAATTTAAAAGGATTTTCTTTCATTTGTAATGATCGAATATCATAATTTTGCTGGTTTAACTTTACCCACATTTTGATTTTAATCCTTTTGCTAATTATATCTTTGATTGATAAAAAAGGAGGATATCTTTTTCTCATTCCATCAAGATAACAATATCATAACATGAATGCATGCTACTTGAGTCTGATTGAAAGGTATGAATTATGCAAAAACAATTTCTAGCCTTTAATTACTCAAATATTAATTATCTCCTAATAAGCTTTGAATTTTTCTTCTCTAATTAATTAATTGTTTACTTATTTGTTCACTAATTTTTTTTTTTGTTCTAGTTGTTATCTTTCCTTTCTAAAATTAAAAAAAGAAGTAATTGCAAGTATACTCCCTTATTTTGCTTCTTATCTACTTAACTACTTTATCTCTAAATTCATGTCTTTAGACCTCAAATTGTAAAAAATATGTGCTTTTTAACCATTATTAGGGTTCTAAATGCACAGTTTTTAAGGATTTGGAGCATTTATTTCCCAAAGATTTAGATGTTTAAAAATGCAAGATTTTAGATATAAAGAAGCTAAGTACATATAAAGCAAACATAAGGGACGTACTTGTAAATTACAATGGATGTTTAATGGTACTTGTTATAAAATTAAACAATTTTTTTTTTTATAATTTTTTCTCTTTTTCATAGAATGGCATAATTAATATTAAAAAGTGCGAAAATTTTATTTTTTTTAAACCCTTAATATAGAGCATATATTAATTGAAACCATTAAGGTCATTGTAATTAAGTGAGAAGGTATTTAGTGGATAGCACATGTCACGTGAAAGTATATATGATGTGTAACTACTAATCGGATTTAAACATTTGGGGAAGCAATGGATAATTACCTCAAACAATTGCTACCTATGTTGTCATATGTTTAAGTATAATTACTAACTATACTCTATATGTATTTTCACATTGCGTGTACTACTATTGAATCTTTTTTTGTAAGTAAGTGGTATAAACACAGTCCTATAATTGGATGTATCAAGTTTGATTCCTCACTCCTCTTAGTTATAACATATACAGTAATAGGCGAAAAAAAAAAAATGCAGCACTTAATTCATTAGCCAATTATAACCATCCTTATGTGATGCTTATTATATTAGAATGCCACACTTGATTTTTAATAATAACATGGGCTATTGGGATTCTCTATATATTCTCTTCTTAATCCTTGACACTAAAAACAATGGTATCTTCAATTATAACCTCTTTATGATGTAAAATATATCTCTTCTTACTATTCCCATGGTGTATATGATAAATGTATGCATTCCAATTAAGGTTTTATTCTATGTTTATAATTCTACCATGCATGTCTTTTTCATTCCAGCAGAGTCCTTAAAAAAAGAATACTTACTCCTTTTATTAAAAAAATTAGGTTATGCAATTAGACTACATAAGGAAATATACATTTTACCTATATAAGGTAAAAGATGCAATATTTAGCATCACATATGTAGACTTAACGACTATATACTATTTGTAGCATTTACGGTTTCAATTTGATATTTATGTCAATTCCTTGATTTCGATTAGGCAACTCTTTAAGAATTTGGTAATAAATATTAGAAGTGAGCAAATAACCTGTTGTACAGGATATCTATATGGACTTACTCAATTGGGTAGGTTCTGAGTATGTAATTAATATCACAGGGTAGGTTTTAAATAATAATTTTCTAGAACTTATTCTCATAGGATAGGATATGAGTAAAAAGTTAGGATACTAGATATCTACCCTAGAATTTGTACTTTGAAACATATATGGTACGGGTTCTAGGATCTCTACCCTATGATAATAATTAAATAAAATTAATAAATGAAGAATATCATCTTATCAAAATAAAATAAAGCATAATCTATAAAAAGGCCTAAACCAAATGCTTGTTAGTCCATTCTCTTTAGTTTTTTGTCTTTAGTCTTTACTTTATTATCGTTTTCTTTCTGCTCCTTTCTCTTTTACTAAAGCCATTATCTATAGTAAAGTTCAATAACGGAATTTTAGTTCTTAGTTTCTACTTTTTGTACGACTTGTAAGTGATAAAGTACGTCCATTATTTGTTTTCTATAATATAATAGTTTCTTTGTTTTATATTTGACAAATAATTTGGTATTATTAGTAGAGCAAAATCGAATTTTCTTAAAGTATCGGAAGATTACTTTACCAATGCATGTACTTTAAGGAAGAAAAATATTTTACTTTGAATTTATATTTTATTTCGTTTTCCATGTCATGTCTTAATTTTCTAATGGTTAATTGTTTGATTATATATTATCATCACATCCATAATTATTGAATTATATAATCTTATGAATCTTTTATTTACATTTTAATAAAATTTGTAGATCTCAAATCAAGTACGATATTTACTGCTTTTATTTTTTATAATAGTATGTTTATTTCCTTAAATATCTCTACATTATGATCATTATAAAATGAATATTTTATTTACACAAAGAATATTTTGTATAATATTTTCATAAAAATTCATCAACTAATAATAATGGTTAAAAAACCATTTGAAGATAAAAAAATTAGTTAGAAATAAACCTCAATTGATTCCATTCATTGGCGTCACTTGAAAGATTGAATAAGCTGAGCAAGTGCTTTTGAAAATAAAAGGGTTTGATTTGTTTTATACTTTGAAAAAGTAGCTATATTAAAATTTATAAGGAAAAAAAAATCTACTAGTTTCATAAGGTACTCTGTACAATTTACAGGATACCCTGTACAATCTATAGGGTATAGAGTGGTTTCAAGATGCCACAAGATATGGTACGGTAGTAAAGTTTTGTAACCTATGCTTATAAGGTAAGGTATAGGCAAGCCTTATACCCTATCCATCTTATACCCATTCACTCCTAATAAACATCTATATATCTAAAGACTTAGACCTATGATAGTATTATTCACAATTCATTATGTGGTGTAAAACTAAAACTAAAACTAAAACTAGTTTCAAGCTCCAAAATATTAAGTAGCCAAAATTTGCCCATATTATCTCTTGGTAGTATAAATTGAAAAAATATCTAAGATTAATATCATATAAGAACACCTCATTCCTTTAAAAAGGAATAACGATACGTATATGATTGTCTTCTTAAAAAGTAGATGATATCTTATAGAGAGCAATTTCAATTTGAAAGAAATGCAAATTAATCTTCCATAGGTATCTTATTACAAAAATGACAAGAGATATGATATTCCATTGCAATATTCTATCATTCTCTTACATTCTTTGAGTCTATTACTCTTATTTTCTTTTGTACTTATATTGGCATTTACTTAAAATAGCTTTATTGTTGTACTTTGTGTTAAGTGTTAAAAACATTACATCTTAAGCTAGTAAGAGATCAATGAGATAATCGTAGTGCAAGTTAGATTATATTTGCAAAATTATTTGTGACACTATACTTAAGAATTTAGAGCTTTGTGTTGAATTGTATTATGGAGTTAATATGAGGTTGGCTTGTGAAGTCAACTTAATGTGTAGCTCTTAAAGTATTATTTGGTGATCAATAAAGGTTGTGTGTAAAGTTCTTGATTGGCGGTGTTGTGTATCCATGAAGAGTAGGGACGATCTAAACTCTATGTTAAATTTTGGTTTAATTTATCTATTCATATCTCTCTTATTTTTTGTACTTATCATTATTATTACTTGTTTATCTTGTCTACTCTTTAGATTGCAATAATCGTTAAAAATCGAAAAACAACCAAGAATTATCATAATACTTAATTCACCCTTTCTTAAATATTAGCCAAGTAGCCTAGGATTCTTCAGAAAAATCTCGTGGATACCACAACGAATAAGGAATTGACAAATCGATAGAACAAGTGCAGGAGATGCGATGGCTGAAGAGATGCGGTGGGTGAAGAAATGCCCCCACGTTAATTCAAATAATTCTTTTTTTTTTTTTTTCTAAATACACCTTAAAGAAAGTCAAGGTTATTGGGACGTAATGATATATTATTAAACTATAATAACCTTAAGTATGTGAAGTAATTTATGTAGAAGAAATTTTGTAAGTAAAATTTTCCATTTCCCTACCTGCAGGGCATTATGCTCCCGTTAACAAAACATTGGAATATCCATGAGGGTGTATCCCATAACATGATCCGTTGCTCGGTTATACTAGACGTAAATCGCTAATGTGCGACCTAATATTAAGTTTCACATAAATGTTCACTTTTTAGTAATATTATTTTAAAGTACATCTATCTCAAAAGGTATAAAAGAATTGATATGTATAAATGTACTATAAAAAAATACGATGTGATACTGGAAAAACGCCAAAATTACATAAGCTTTTTGATAAATTTTTTTTTTAAGTGGTGGCTACTCCTTCCAATACAAAGTCCCCCTCGCTGCAAGTTTCTCATCTCGTCTCTCTACCTGGCCACTAGAAGCAAAAACAAAAACAAAATATTGGAATTTACTTTGAAACCGATGCTACCGTCCTCGAGTGTTTTTGGGTAATACAATTATACTCAAATACAATGTTAACGTACGGTACGGTGCATGGTTATTCCCGGGAAAAAAGAAAAAGAAAAAGAAAAACTTCAGAGCGTATGATAACTCAGAAAAGATAGATACACGTGTTCACGAGGAAGTTTTCAAAGACTTCTTACAATATAATATTTTTCTCCAATTAAAATCCGTAAGATTGTAATTTCTTTTTCAACTATCCATTAGAATGGATAAATCAAAGGAAGAACCAAACATTTTCCATTTCTATAGAGAATAATGTTTATGTGATTGGGCCCGTAATTAAACTTGAATAGTATATACATGAACTATTACATATGCAAAGTATTTGATAATTACGGTATATTATACGTTTAATTTTCCACTTCTATAAAAATTTCATATTCATTCAATTTCATGTGTTAATTGTTGATTTTGTTGAGGAAAAAGGCCAATTGAAGTTTCCTTATAAGGTTCTAGACATGTTGGAGCAACCCGAATGTGAATTCATGCATGGGTGGGGCTACTTACAATTATTTGTTTAAGAGAATTGAAAATAGGATTTTTTTTTTTATTTTATATTTAAACTTTAAAAAATTATCTTTTTCTTCTTTTACAGGAAAACATGAATTTTTTATTGATATACAGTGAAACAAATTTAAAAAAAAAAAAAAAATGAAGGTTGAAAGATCCAATTCAAAAACGGCTATATTTCCTAAGTAAAGACGGATAACAACAGTAGCTAAAATATTCATGAGCGATTACACAAAATGATTATTGGCATGAGTTGACTTTGGAGATAAATGGATATTTCTAGATTAATTCAATGGTGATCCCGTTGCTTTACTTTACAAAGAATGAATTGCCCCGTATGTAGCTTTGGACATAGGAAAACAAAATGAGTATTACTATCGGGAAAATGTCCGTCCTCCTCCGAGTCCAAACGATGGCCTACTTCAAACTGGCGTGGTCGGCTGAAGACTTTGACTTGGGTGCTTAGTGCTGCAAGGAAAGACGGCAACAGGGAATTTCATTCATGAGGGATTACACAAATTGATTATTGGCATGATTTGACTTTGAAGATATATGGATTATTTCTAGATTAATTCAATAATAATCCTCTAACTCTACTTGACAAAGAATGAATTGCCTCGTATATCACCGTCCTCCTCCGAGTCCGTCGCGCCGAGTCCAAAGTCCGAACGATGACCTACTCGACACTGGCGTGGTCGGCTCAAGACTTCGACTTGGTTGCAAATTGCTGCAACGAAAGATGGCAACAGGAAGTTTCTGGGACGTCTAAAAGGGAAGGCCAACCTGTGGACTCGAGGAGATACTTTACAGTTAATGGGTTGCGTCAATTGGATAAATGTATGAAAATATCTATTTCAAAGTCTCTTCGTCGAATTTATGCATAGATTTAATATGGTGGAACAAATTTTTATAATCTATATTAGTAAAAGCACTCTCTTTCAGACTCAAATCTTTCGATCACAATTATACCCGAAAAAAGCAATTAAACCATGTATTATAATAATCCAATCTAAAAATATCCATGACCAAAATAGGAAATTTCTCTAATAAAGAACTTAAACATATTCTATCCTTTTCTTTCTCATATAATGGTAAGTTAGCACATTTCAAATATAAACTAATTTTGATAATTTTTTCTTTAACTCAAACTGAATTGCTAGATCATTATATTATGAAATTGATATATCTAGCAATATTTCTTTGTTTGCTTATATAAAAATTCAAATAGTTGTATTCTTTTGTAGATATATTTTTTTGAAGTTCTTTTTATTTATTACTTTCCTCTTTCCACATATAGTAAATTATTATTTACGAAATCTTGAAAGTGTGCAGGATACAAATCTGTGTTTTAGGAGTTAATTTCTATCAACTGTTTTATTTATTTCTCAAACTAAGTGTTGCGAGTGTATCATTAACTAATTATATATTAATTCTTAATTCAGATGTATATATGTGATAAATTTTTAATAAATCTTCTAAAACTTAAAAATATTAATGTCGATAAACTTATGTTTTGTCTACAATTTGATGTTTAACTATTTATATCATATTGTCGATATTACTTATCCACAATATTCGTGGCATCAGATAGTTGACCATCGTTCATCTTGTTCCACTGCCGCGCCATCGTTGCCTAATACCTACGTTGCATATCGAGCTGTTTGTCACAATTGTATGTAAAATGAGTCCGTATACGTATTTTTTTTATAACTGAAAATTTTAATAATGCATATTGACTAAAATAAGGCTTTATAACTTATATGTACTATTACTATTATTATTTTATTTGGCCAATGGGGAGGTTGCAAGTCTCCAGAAATCGCATTGACTTTTATGCTTTTATTACTCCAATGAATAAACCTAGGAGCTCAGGACATCATCCAAAGCTAAGATGGGTCAAAGCTTAAAATGAAGTCTTCGTACATCGTGTTTCGACTTATATTATATCCAAGCGAAAACGAACATATCGGCTAAAAGGACCCAAGAATAAACTTTAATTAATTGTATTACAACCTTGGATATCATCATCAGTTTGATTTACACGCATATATACAGAAACGTGTCTCCTTTGAGATTTAGCTTAATGATTCCATGTAGCTTGAAATGTAATAGACCCATGTCTTGTGTTGCTAGACAACAAGTCATTGGCAATCATGGTAGACAGTAGACTTACTATCATATCATGGAATCAGATAAAATGCAGCTCTGTTTATAATAATCCTGAAGCTCAAAGACGTAAATCATCGATAAATGGTAGTCTCGAGATATAATCTATCCAAATGGAGTTTAACAAGTATTGAGCTCAAGTTCAATTAAAACTGGTTGAGTTTGTTGAGACTGGATTGTTAATAAAATAAAAGTTTTTTTAGCTAAAATTATTTTAAAACTCAAATTTAATTGGAATATGACAAAATTTGATATATATCTAAGTTCAGTTTGAAATTAGATTCGCTAGTTTATTGAATTAAATAGGTTAAACGTGAAATTTAGACTCAATATAACTCGAATATTTCGGATTAAAACTCGTGTCAATTGTAATCTGGTCAAATCAAACAAAATTTCGACAGAATTTTTATACGTAAGCTAGCTCGTGGTTTCTAAATGTCTACGTTCTTTTCTTTTGGTCTTGGCATTTTGGCATATTAGAAGATGATGTACCGCTATATAGATGTCTAAAAAATACAACAAGAAATTAAAAAAATCATAAAAAATTAAAAAAATCATGTGAAAAAGAAGATATACTAGAAGATGATATTATATAGTATTTAAAAAATTTAAAAAATTTGAACTTGAAATTTGTAAAATGAGAAAAATTAAGAAAAAGAAAATTGAAAGGATCCAAATCCAACGTTATGGTGTTTTACACTATTTTTATATTGTCTTGTATTATTACACCATGTTTGGGAAGAGGAAAGGAGAGAGGAAAGAATTGGAAGCGAAGGAAGGTGGAAAAAAAAAAAAAATAGTGTAATTTCATTATTTGTTTTAGGGAGGAAAATTAGAGAAAGGAAAATGAGATGAATCATTTTCATATGACTCACTAAATTTTGATTTCTCCAAAGTGGATAGAAATGAGAGGGTAAGGGAGGAAAAATTTTGTAATTATCAATCTATCCCTCCTTTTTACTTACTTTTTCTTCTTGTTAGTAATTTTTATGAATGTATTGGTAATTTTAATTTACACCCTATCTTATCTTTATTAATGATTATAATTTCTTCCATTTTCCTTCCTTTTTAACCCAAACACATCGGAAGGAATCGATTATCTTTATAATTTTTCCCTTTCGTATTTTTTTCTCTTCCAATTCTTTCTCTGTACCTAATAAAGTGTTAAGATCTCATACTTTATGCGTTTGAGCTTATAAATGATAATATATGTGATTGATGGAGTCGTTAATAAGATACCGCTTAGAGATAAACAAACCTCGCCATGGAAATGATATGTAACAAACTTAGATATCAGATAAGTGAAATCCTCTATAGATCAAAAGCGAATGCATAGAAACCCGTTTTATAAAAGTGATATCATAGAACGAGAATCTCACTCGCAGAGACCATTCAAAACTTCAGAGTCTACCGAGTCACTGTCAACTTTAAGACTCAAATCAATTTGTTTCACACATAAAGGCCAATGCAAAAACTCTTTCTTTTCAGTTTGGAAGTAAAACCCTAAATGACTATTTTGTAAGTTTTAACTAAAGTAGGAACCAAGCTGACAATATAGGAAAACCATAATAGGAAAGTATGAAATAGAAAACAATAAAGAATAAGAAACAGGACAAAATATGATATAGCAAAAATTGTTATAAGACGAGTTCAATCGACTAAATTCAAAACTCAATGGACACTGTTATTCATCCTAAACATTGGCCGTACTTTCATTTTGTAGAATTTTTTTTATCTTACTTCGAGATGTACACCATATCATAAAGAATTCGAATCATACTAGATATAAATTAATTTTTGCTATTTAATTGTTTGTGTACGCTTTTTACTAGTGATTGGAATTTAATTGGGGAAAAAAAATAAAATACAATTACCTTATTATAATGCTATTAACAATGGCCACCATATGCAATGCATCCAATTTTCCAAGAATTAGATGTTCTTAGATGTCGCAAAAGGTGACAAACAATTTCTAAAGTTGAATAAGGTGTGTTGAGAAACGTTGGGCCAAGATAATTTTGTGCTTCTAAGGTCAAACACTGTGAGTCCCAAAATGCCCTTCACAGGACATTACCTCATTACACTTACAACCCAATCTAATAAAGAAAGTGAGATGAGACCACAATGCCAATTGATTGACCTAATCACAAGACGTGGATCCACCTCATGTCTTTCATTAAAAAACCCTTCTTCGCTTAGTCATTCTATGCTTGATGTAATAAAGTTCAAGAACATTATAATTTTCATGATTAAGCCCTAGGTTAGAACAAACCGCAAAAATGAAATAATGTAGACATGGCATGTGGCTTGATTCCCAACAGCCTGTCTGCTCTGTTTAAGGATTCTCAAATTATAATAATACAAGATATATTAGAGAAAGAAAGATCAGAGAGTGAGAGAGAGAGAGATTTAGGGTGGAGGAACAGTAACTTAACATGCATGATAATTTTAATGAGTTAATTTTAGTTATTATTGGATGAATATCATTGAGCAATAATGGGAACTATATATATTGTTCATATTTTAATTTAACAAGTGGGGTTTTAGTTGAAAATTTTCATGTGCAATGATAGGTGATCTTTTGTTCTTCGGGATTAATATTCTTCCTCCGTGCATGAACGGAATTTTCTTCTAGATATGCTTCTTTTAATTTTTTTTTTTTTTGGCTTAAAAATTGGTATGTGGAGCTCTCCATGGGATGAAGCAAGTCAATCAAGTGCATGGGGACGTAATCCTTATTGTTACATGTTAAAAAATGTACCGACTATCAACACAAGACAAGACCTTCATGGTACCCAGTTTTAATTTATCGCATTGCATGGAAAAGAACTTCCTTAAACAAGTAAAGTAAGGGGTTTAGAGTGATTGTTTACCTTTTGTCCTTTTTAAGTACTCTTAAGTTAACTTTATATGGATGGGATGAATTAACTATTTCTCATTGATAAATTTACTATTTTGATTGGTTTAATAAATATTTATTCTATAATATTTGCATTACCGTAAAATAAGAAATTGCTATTGCTTCTCATAACCGAAGCTCACTAGCAGTCGTTTAACGCACAATGTTGATAATAAAAAAGAAAAGAAAAGAAAAGAAAAGTGTCTAAAACGTGACTGGTTTGTTTTTAGCATCTTAACAAGGAGACCCAACTTTGTTACTAGAAATCTAAGTAGAAGGACAAAATACTAGTTTGGGTGTTCGGCTTCGGCCATACGCTTGCGGCTTACCTACACTGGAGATCCTATGAGAACTGTAAACAGACACCTAAGAAGCAACATATAAATAGGGGTATCCTAGTATGCGTTAGGCCTAACTCCCTACGAAAGATTAAAGATGTAATGTCTACACACAAGTCAGATATGAAAAGTGCTGCCCACAACAGCAATAACGAGAAAAAGAACCAACACAACGAAATCCCATAAGGATGATATGAATTGACCAATAGGGAAACCTCAGTGCTGCCGAGGGCTGAGTCTGAGTGCATTTGGATAGGAATGGTCATAGAGAAAAATCGATTAGTACGGTGTTTCGAGCTCATGCAACAATTATGCTTTTTTTTTTTTTTTAATGTCATCTTTTTTGCGATATTGTTTCGGGCTTTTATTCGAAGTTCTAGATTTTTTTTTTTTACCCTCACGGATGATAACGTATTATTGCATGTCTTTAAAGGCTTATCATCCTGCCTTTTAATAAAGTTTTGACCAATTCAATTTGTTTTGGTAATTTCACTTAGTTTTCTATTAAAAAGAATTATATGACACTGCAGAGACATAGACTAGTAATGCATAAAGCTATCCCGATAAGACCCGATTACTGGGAAGCCACCGTTGTTGAGGTGAGAGGAGGGACGTTTTTCTAGCTTGTGTTTAGAGCGCTGCCCCTGCATGTGCAATGGTACCATTTTTCAAATTAAATGCATGCTATAAAAGCAGGACCATGGGAGGCAAAGAACGTGTTATAAAGGTTGGCCTTTTGACATTTTAGGATAATCACCGAACTTCTTGCTGTTCGTGAAAAGATGTCCAACGTTTGACGATGGAGGAAATAGGGGAATACATTCACTAATGCCTGGAATCAATTGCAGACAACGACCGATGGGCACCCTTTTTTGTTCTTTTAGTTAATTCATCGGTTGATTTTGTTGAGCACCGAAAGAGTGTCGGGAGGCACTACCAGCGACATGTCCAAATCCAAATACTTACTTGGAGTAAAGATATAAAATGGACGGAAACAGATGAATTAGGGCACAGAGTAGTTTTTAAAACGGATGATTCTAAGGATGCAATTGGATGATACCTGAATCTTATAAAAACCCTATAAGATATTAACCTGTAGAGTTTAAAGTCAGGTATTAGAATTACCAAAAAAAAGAAAAATATTTGATGAAAAACTCGATTTAATAAAAAAAATATATATTAATAAAAATATTTGCTCTTATCTTATTAATATATATATCTTATATAAGTTTTATATTGTACAATATATTTAATTTTCAATTTTTGTTATTATGTAAGTTAATAAATATAATCTTAATCTTATTTAATCTCTTTTCTTTTATTCTCTCTTTAATCCCATATAAATAGTATAAAAACCCACTCTTATAAGATTTTTTGAATTCTATTAAAACCCATCTCTATAAAGTTAAGCATATAGAGCAAAACTTTATAGGATTTTTATAAGGTTTTGGAAAATACCAAACTCTATAGGAATGAGTTTGGGTTTCACAAAACCTATCTTGAACTTGCTCCGATTGCATTCCTATATGATTTGAATGTTACATCAGCAATTTACGTACTCCTTTACTTTATAAAAGATTACTTTAAGTATAGGTTCTTTACCTTTATTTAGTTCTTTGTGGGTCTCAATTATTTTTTAAGAAAATATAGCATCTACTTTTATTTGATAGTGCTTGACATATAGGCCATATGGTCAATGGTGTCAAAAAAGTAAAGTGAAAAAACTAGCTTTTTATAGAGTACCTTTGTCAAATTAAGCACCTTTGCACAAATGGTGCTTGGCACAAGTATTTGTACTAAACACGCTTTTATAAACATGCTCTTAGGACTCGGCATGTTATACATAATTACGCCTTTTAATGATTAAGAACTTAATTTGAAAATAGGAGAATATTGGGTTTAAACAGAAAGGAAGAGACCACTAAGTAAGCAAAAATCTCGCTTGTCTTCGACTAACTATGGTAGATATCTACCTTTCCACCTACCCAACCCATTCACCAAGAGGAAGAAAAAAAGAAAAAGACTAAATTGCAAATACATATCCTTATATTTCATGTGTGCTTAGATATCATAACTTTAAAATTGAACACTAGGTACTATTTAGTTACACAAAATTTATGAAATTGGATAGGATAAATTTTTTTGTATAATATTTGATTTGTAATTTGAGCTTAGTTATTAAAAAAGAAAGGGTATAAAAGATTAGACAAAATACTTAAAATTTGTCTTATCTAAAATATAGTATAAAAGTTGATTTTACTGAACAAAAACACAAATATTGAGGATATAAATATAATTATACAAATATTAGACATTATTAAGGATATAAATATTAGATAACATTCAAAATTTGTATTTTTAAAATAATATAAAATACAATAAAATTAAAATTAGATAATATTGAAGGTATAAATATCAAAATATAATATTAAATCCTAGACATATATATCAAATAAAGGACATAATAAAAATTTGTATGCAATACTATAAAACCAAATATGGTATAACAATATTATATTGTACTACACTTCTTATATTTGCATTGTTTAATGCTCTTTATTTTGTGTAGTCTTAGTAACCAAATGCTACCTAAAACCCCCAATTCCTTAAAAAAATGTGTTTTTACTTTTTAGACCATATTTTACTAATTTGCTGTCAAATAATTCTAAAATACTAAAATAATTTTTTGATCATTTTTCAAGGGAAAAAGAGTTATTAAGAGACTAAAAAACACTTGTTTTGAAGATTTGGGGTTCTAAATGTTTAATTTTAAAGATAAGGGATGCACATAGAGAAAACATGAGGGGTGTATTTGCAACATAAAGAGGAAAAAAAGAAAAGAACAGAAAACTAATACAACACTTTCACATGATGTTTTTTATTTTAAAAAAAAAAAAGGTTCTAATTATTTCCTTGGTGGAAAAATAATTTTACTTCTACAAATTTGCATATGACCTATTAAGTTTTAAGTAGTTATTAAATTTTATGATTTAGTTTATTATAGACTCTTGGCATTCTAAGAATTCTTATCCAATATGGACTAAATAAAAAGCATTTTCATTTAATGGTCCATGTTGAAATATATAATTCATTTGGATCAATTGAATCACTACCTCAAAGATGTCATGTGACATAACATGATTGTCCGAATGAGATCCAAATTTTTAATCATGTATCAGAGAGTTCATATAATTATAAAAGAAACAACTAATAAAAGGAGAAAGAAATAAAGGATTTACACAGAAAATCTCAAAAGAGCAAAGATAAAAAAATAATGGACAACATTGAATCAATCCATTATAGTATAAGAGTAAAAGTATAATGATTGTCACACAATTTTTGTGCAGGCAATTTCTTCAACAAATTTGTGAGGTTTTACCTCTCTTGCACATTATCTAATAGATGCACGTTCGAGATGCATATATAAAAAATGAATTTATGTATGGTTATGATTGGTTAAATGGAAATTACTTGGCTTCGATTTGGAAGTTGAAAGTACAAATAAGGATAGTTATAATAAGTTATTTGAGAGAGAGAGAGAGAGGGGGG